>JAUTXW010005407.1:765000-1070000 GCA_030620095.1 Kuschelorhynchus macadamiae
ATGTTGAATTCGTACCCGGTTATCCCTATATCACATTTAATTTTTCTGCAAAATTTAAAGTCCTTTCGATAAAATTGAAGACAGCCAAACAAATGCTTGACAAAAAAGTACTAGACGAGCATTTAAAAATCAAGGGGGAAGCAATATCAGGCAAGGATTTTCAAAAATAAGTTAATCGTTAATGGAGGAGAGCATACCGTAGAAGCACTGCAGGTCACGGAAACGGGTGGACTTCTGGACTTCCAAGTAGAAAAAGCAAAACTATTTCCCAGCAACAGCACCCCTGCCATACCAACAACCACTGAAATCGATATTGAAGATTCTACAGAGAAGGTATTTTTTTTATCAAAAAACACAAGTGGCCAAACGAAAAGTAAGTGGTAATAGGACAAACCATCGAATAGCCAATCTAAAACTTCTCAACAAACACCTAAAACTAAAGTTGCCAGACTGGGTTCTAAACGGAATTAAAATTTAAATACTCAGCAACCACCTTCAAAGGATCTTTAGAAAAAGTAAAGTAATTAGTCACAAGACCATCAGTGACTGCAGGACAGTGCCAACACAACCACAGCAGGATCAATCTATAGTGTTAAATTTAAGACTTTTACCCTAACTAGCTACAAGTAAAAGTGTTGGTGCAGTTTGTTCCACCCCACACTGGACGTACATACATAATTGTTGTAAATAATAACTAGTTTAACTCGACTTTTGACCTATATATATATATATATATATATATATATATATATATATATATATATATATATATATATATATATATATATATATATATATATATATATATATATATATATATATATATATATATATATATATATATATATATATATATATATATATATATATATATATCAGGGTGTTCCTTAATGACATGCTAATATTTAAGGGGGTGATTCTTGGACCCATTTTAAGAAAAAATCTTCATATGAACTTATGTCCTAAACGTCTTAACTTTTGAGATACAGGGTGCTAAAGTTTTCAGAAAAAAAATTATTTTTTTTAATAACTGTGATACTACTGTAGATATCTTTATGAAATTTGGTACACGTATTCTATGCATCAAGATGCATTTTCTAATGTACAAGCAATTTTATTCTTTTTACCAGTGGCGTCCGTACGCGTTTTGCTTAGAATATTTTTGGAGAAAAAAATGGTACGCCACTGCTTTATCTTAAAATAAAAATTATTTTTAGAATTCTCATTCATTTCTGAGCAAAGTCGATCTCTTGATTTTCTTTCGGCCGACGCATAGTTTTCGCTTAAAAAAATAAAAATCGTTTTACTTCAGGATCAAATCGTTAAAAATCTGATGTGGTGACTGTTGTGTGGAAAGCGTTTTTTTTCTTTTTTCGTGCTATTCAGTTCATTTAATAATAAATATTAATTAATTTAGAAATAAGTAATTGAT
This sequence comes from Kuschelorhynchus macadamiae, assembly GCA_030620095.1. Taxonomy (NCBI): domain Eukaryota; kingdom Metazoa; phylum Arthropoda; class Insecta; order Coleoptera; family Curculionidae; genus Kuschelorhynchus; species Kuschelorhynchus macadamiae. Next base: position 766,433 of record JAUTXW010005407.1, read on the forward strand.
TTACTTTACTTTAGGATTGATTACTTTAGGAAACAATTTTTAAAAAACTTTCATGTGCCAATAAATTACAGCGGGGATTTCAGCTTGCAGAAAACAAAGTTTACAGAAACGGCTTAATTTTATTAATTATTAACAATACTAACATTAATTATAAAAATTGTTGGAAGTGGCCACCTTCACTTAATATGCATGCTTCCGCCCGTCTACGCATGGAATTGCGCACTCGTTCAAATATTCCCGGCGTATTCCGTATAGTTTCACACGAGGCAACTATTCGCTCTCTTAAATCTTCTACAGTGTTAACGGGAGTTTTGTACACTAGAGTTTTAAGGTGCCCCCATAAAAAGAAATCCAAACTATTGAGATCGGGGGATCTTGCTGGCCATTGCTGAGGTCCTCCGCGACCTATCCAACGATCAGGATAAACTGTATCTAAATGATTTCGGACAATTACGCTGAAATGAGCCGGTGCTCCATCGTGCATGTACCATATGCGATGCCTTAACGCAACTGGTACATCTTCAAGCAACCCAGGTAGTTCTTCTTCGAGAAAATGCAAATAAGACCGTCCATCAAGACGTCCTGGTAGGAAAAATGGGCCTATGAGATGATTACTAATAATTCCTGCCCAAACATTAAGCGAAAATTGTTCTTGAAAATGGGTTTCGGTTATGGCATGCGGGTTTTCTTCCGCCCACACAAGATTGTTATGGAAATTTTGAATAGCATTCCTAGAAAAAGTTGCTTCGTATGTGAACAAAATTTGTGACTCAAACTGCGGATTTAGTGTAATACTCTGAAGATACCACTGAGAGAAGTTCACACGCTGTGGGAAATCCCTGGGGAGTAATGCCTGTACTCTTAGAATATGATATGGATATAACAAAAAGTCAACTAAAATACGCCAAACAATTTGGTGACAAATATTCAAAGCTCTAGCGATCTTCCTCGTACTCGTCTCAGGATGTTCGTCGATTTCTTGCAGCACCGCTTCCTCAACTTCAGGTGTTCTGACAGTTCGAGGTCTGCCTTCCGAAGTACCTTTATTGAAACTACCTGTTTCGCTAAGTCGGCGATGAATATTCGAAAAGGTTCGGCTATCTGGCAAGGCACGATTAGGATATCTTTCCTGATAAATGCGTCTGGCTTCTGTTGCATTACCATCTGCGAGGCCATATGCGTAATGCATTGCCGCCATTTCCGCATTCGTATAATTTACCATATTTAATGATATTATTCGAAAAAACGGCGAAAATAACTTCAATAACTTCAATGAAACACTAAAAACCAAAGAGATGACACACTGAGATGGTTTTGAACACCAACAGCTTACTTTAAGTCATTTGACATCGACGTTTGTAAAAATTTATTCCAGGACTACTAGATTTATGGGTTTAAAAATTATTATTAGTTGGTATTGAGATATTATGAAGCAATTTTAACTCAATTATTTAATCAAGAACGGACCATCAGACGAGAAAACTTTTTCGTTTATGAACACATTCGATGTCATAATTTTCTTTCACCCGATAAATAAGCGATTTCCCCACAACAGTCACCCTATCAGATTTTTAACGATTTGACCCTGAAGTAAAACGATTTTTATTTTTTTAAGCGAAAACTATGCGTCGGACGAAAGAAAATCAAAAGATCGAATTTGCTCAGAAATGAATGAGAATTCCAAAAATAATTTTTATTTTAAGATAAAGCAGTGGCGTACCATTTTTTTCTCCAAAAATATTCTAAGCAAAACGCGTACGGACGCCACTGGTAAAAAGAATAAAATTGCTTGTACATTAGAAAATGCATCTTGATGCATAGAACACGTGTACCAAATTTTATAAAGATATCTACAGTAGTATCACAGTTATTAAAAAAAATAATTTTTTTTCTGAAAACTTTAGCACCCTGTATCTCAAAAGTTAAGACGTTTAGGACATCAGTTCATATGAAGATTTTTTCTTAAAATGGGTCCAAGAATCACCCCCTTAAATATTAGCATGTCATTAAGGAACACCCTATATATATATATATATATATATATATATATATATATATATATAATATATATATATATATATATTTTTTTTTTTACTGTTTTTGTTGAGTTGTTTCTTATATATATTTTAGATATTGTTATATGTAATTTCAGCAGACTTTAATTAAATTGTATGTCACATAATGCGGTATCAACCTTAGACAAAAAAGTCTAAAATTAGCTTTTTTTAAATTTTTTCTTATTTCTTGTGAATCGCCCAGTTTATGGCATCTTGCAGATTTTATGTCTCCTGCATTAATATAGCCAATTTGCTATTATATCGGTTCACCTGACATACCTTGTTTAGTTTTACTATATCATCACTTGTTTTCTCCTACAAATTGTTATATACTTACCTAAAATATTAAGCCAAAGGCATTTGGCCTGGATAATATTAATATAACCTTATTCGTTATGTGTTGTCCCTTCATGTTAAATTTTTTAAAATTCATTTTGTTTTCAGTGGAAACACCCTGTATATATATATATATATATATATATATATATATATATATATATATTTTTTTATTAATTTTTTTTTAGTTGTTTATTTCTTGAACAAAAAAGCTAAAATTAGCTTTTTTTAAATTTTTTCTTATTATTAGGCATATTGTAAACTGTTCAATATAAAAATCGTACTTTCCTCGTGACTGGAAGAAGGCTAACGTTATTCCAATACATACCAAAAATAAAGAATCCCACTCGCTTTGAGCATCTTCGTTCTATGTCCATTTTACCAGTTTTTTTTTTAAATTCTTGAAAGGTGTATTGCAATTCAAATGCAGAACTTTTTATTCATTAATAATATTATTTTAGAGAAACAGTCAGCATTTCGTCCTAATCAAAGCTGCTCAAATGCTTTTAAGTTTTGTTATAGATGACATTTTTGCGGGGTTGGATAAGAGAGATGCAACTGTATTGGTGCTGTTGGACTATAGTAAGGTTTTTGACCTTATTAATCACAAGATCCTGTCCGTCTTGTTGCGTCATTATGGTTTTTCCGATAGCGCAGTATGTTTTTTATCATCCTACTTATTCGACAGATTCCAGCAAGTTGAGATCAGAAATAAAAAATGAAATTTCTTACGATTAAGTGGTGGTGTTCCCTAGGGTAGTATACTTGGGCCGCTGCTTTACTCTGTATATACATCCAGATTTGTAAAAGCCTTAAAATACTGTAATTCTCACCTCTATGCTGATGACACACAGCTCTATTTTTCTCTCAATTACGGAATTTGGACATTATACTGGCTTCTAAACTGACTTGCTTTGTGACTTGTGTTTCTAATTAAACTTTTGTGACAATAGTTATGGCCCATGCTTAGATAGTAGTGATGTAAGACGTATTCAAAAGCTACAAAATTGCTGTTATATATCTATATAGCATATATCTCGTAAACTAGAAGATTTGGGTTGGATGAGCATGTATAAACGGCGTATGTATCATTGTCTATGTGTTGTCTATAAAGTAATAAAATATAAAACACCTCTTTATTTATTAGCTAATAATATTAAGCTGATAATTTCGGCCTCTTAACCTCAAAAGGTATTTCCAATATTATTGTTCTTAAGTTGTAATGTATTTTTCTTTAAATATTATGTATATTGTACAAAATGAGGTTAACAAACGTCTTATTAGTATTATTATTATTATTATTATTGTGCAACTTGCAATCTCCTACAAGATGGTTTGTCAGGTTTGGGGAACTAGTGAAAAAACAATCCAATTCCTCCCACTCGGTTCAGAAATTTACTAACCATATGGCAGGTTTGAAGTAATACTGCTTTTTGTCCGTATGCGGCAATATTTTTGCTTAGCGCAATGGTCTCTAAATTCTTAATAAAGTTCCTGGAGAGTACCCCTTCCGCCGAGATGACAAATGGTATTGTAACCAACTTGTCTAGTTTCCAGATATTCTTGATTTCTATAAATAAGTTTTCATATTTTCTAACTTTCTCAACCCCTGCTTTTCCGATGTTATTGGTTAATGGAACTGAGATATCGATTATTGTTCCGGTCCTTTCTTTTTTGTTTATGAGAACAATGTCTGGTCTATTGTAATCAACGATCCTATTAGTTGTTATCGGCCGATCCCAGTAAAGCACCCCTCTGTCAGGCTCCAACATCGGTGACGGTTGATACTTGTAGTAAGGAGGGCAAGTCTGAAGTAATCCGTTTCTTAAAGCGAGCTGCTGATCTATTATCTTTGCCACTTGGTTATGACGACCAAGGTAGGCACTGTCAGCGAGTGTTTGACAGCCACTGATGATGTGCTCAGTGGTTTCCCCAGGGTTATCGCATTTTTTGCATTTGTCATCCACGTCCATCTTGAGACAGTGCTTCTCGTACTTTCTGGTCCTAATGACTCTATCCAGAATGGCAGTAAGAAATCCCTCGGTCTTCGGATAGAGTTGACCAGACCGATGCCACTCTTGCAGGCTTCTAGGGTATCTTCCGTGCAATGGTTGCTCCAGCCAAAATGCGTGTTCTTGTTCCCTCGTTCTGACATCAAATTTCATGTCTTTATGTTGCAGTTTTAGAGGCTTGAAGTTATGATCTTACTGTGCTGCTAGCTGCATGACTGATACGTTAGTTCTACATGGACTATAGATGTTGTTTAGCCCTCTCCCTCCATGTGTTCGCGGTAGATAGAGTCGCTTCACTAATGAATTTTTATGCAGGCAACAAAATTTAGTCATTGTTCGCCGTGTTAGCCTATCTAGTTTATTCAGGTCTGCGTCAGACCATCTGAGAATCCCAAAGGTGTAAGTCAGTACAGGAAGCGCCCAGCTGTTGATGGCCACAACCTGATTTTTACCTGACAGTTTGGTGTTCATTATTTTAGATATACGGTGTCTATACTTCTCTATAAATAGTTTTTTCAATTGGGTGTGGTTTATTTGTTGATTCTGAGGCTGTCCAAGGTATTTGTAGGTTTCTTCTGGTGGTAGGGTCTCAATTCCAATGTACAAATATCCTGATTCGCCTAATACTTCTTTTTTAATGTCGACAATAGCACATTTATCTAACCCAAACGCCGTTTTAATATCATCACTGCAAGTCCGAACAACATCAATTAAGTTCTTCAATGTATTGTTGTTCTCAGCGTATAATTTCCATGTCGTCCATGTAGAGTAGGTTTGTAGTAGTAAGTTTGTAGCCTATATTTGTTTTTCGAAGAAGCTTAGAGAGTGGGTTCATAGTGAGACAGAACTATACAGGTGACAGGGAATCTCCCTGAAATACACATCTCGAGATGTTTATTTTCTTCGCCTTGTTGTTGTTAAAAAATATATTTGTTTTTCATATGCTCATGAAATGTTTGAGTATATTTATCACTTCTGGAGATACTTTATATATTTCTAGAACTCGAATCAGCCAGTCGTGCTGTCAAATGCTTTAGCGTAATCGATATGCACAACATTTGGTTTGGATCTATTTGAGAACTATCGTGTCTATCGTGAGTTGGTGTTTGGTGCCCATAGATCCTTTTATACAACCCTGCTGTTCTTCCTCTATAATATTGTTGTTTGCTCAATTTCTGTAAATCCTGCTGTTTATAATTGAAGTAAACAATTTATAAAGTACAGACAGGCATCTTATTGGTCTATAGTTTCTAGGTTCGGTGGGGTTGCCATTCTTGAAAAGCATGTATGTATTTCCCTCCGTCAAAAATTCTGGAAACTGGTCGTTGAGCCCATCTGTAAAACAGAACGCCAGACTATTGAATGTTGCTGGAAAATACTTTATTCAAAAATTGTGGAGTCTATCTGGCCCTGATGATTCATGCGTAAATTTAACTTAATTTAAGTTAAAATTCATGCAGACCAATTTAATAAACATTGATACACAGTGTGGATGAAATATTTGTCAATTCGTTGATGCGCTAATGCGTTAATGCATTTGAATTGTTGAATAGCATTAATGAATTGCATCGTGAAGATCTGTCTGAAAAGCGTCACCAGGTAGGTTAAAGAAATATTGGATTCCTACCAATATTTTACCAGTTTCTACCTATGCCACATTTGATTTTTGGGCATAATTTTATAACGTCATGTTATTTAAAAATGTTAGACTTAGGCCTTGAGATACATGACGTATGCCTCAGCAGCTCTCTGTTGTGGCTATTTATACGGGTGGTTCTTTGGTCATAATTTATTATTATTATTAAAAAAATATTATTTGGCCGCCATTTTATTCCGTCATCTTGAATCTAATGTGTAGCTTTTTTCAGGTCGACTATTTAAATATTTTATTAGACCGCCATTTTATTTTGCTATCTTATATCCATACCAAAATGTTACCAGTTCAATCTCCTACGTAACACTTGATTTTTGAGCAAAATTTGAGGGAATTCTATAATTAGTTTTTTTAGTAATATCTTTTTTAACGTTTCACTAGGCCGCCATCTTGTTCCGGCATGTAGGAATTTTACCAGAATATTACCAAGTCAATGGGATAAATAGTTTTTAAGCTATGTCGAGTAATGGGAACGACAGGCGACGGAGAATGGAGAACATGTTTTTCGGAAGCTAGAGACCCTTAAACATAAACATCTGCAAACATTTCGTAGAGTGATTTTTTCGCGAATATAATACTTTGCTCTTACAAGAGAAGTAAAAATACGGCAAGTATAGAACTTTAATTGATGCCAGATGGTTTTTATTTTTTTCATAGTATTAACAAAATAGTCTGAAGTTAAACACTGTATTGCCGGCGTCGCGCCGCGCCGGTTTTGAATAATGTGAAAACGCCCTATAAATATACTAAACTTAATACCTTTTTCTTCAAAGATATTTTACAAAAACCCTGCTATAAAAGGCATTGTGTTAGAGAGACATACGAAAGAGTAGAAGGGCTTCATCCTATTTTTTTTTTTATTTCCGTAAAAAATACAGAATTCCGTAAAGTTTTACAGAAGTCCTTAAAAAAATACGGAATTTTATATTTTTTTGAAGGAATTCCTTAAAGTTTTACTAAAGTCATATTGCACATTTCTTAAAAAAATACGAAATTCCGTCAAAAAATACGGAATTGCGTAAAATTTTACGGAATATCTTAAAAAAACATACGGTATTTTCTATTAGTTAAATGAATTCCGTAAAAGTTTACTGAAGTCATATTGCATGTTCCTAAGAAAATACGACATACCGTAAAAAATACGGATTCAATATTATTTTATGAAATTCCTTTATAAAATACAAAATTTCGTATTTTTTAGGGAATTCTGTAAAATGTTTACAGACTTTCGTATTTTTTTATGAAAATTAGAAAAATTAGTATGATGTGTCCTTCTACTCTTTTGCAGAGACGCAAAACGTTCTATTACAATATTTGAGTCAATCGCAGGAGTTTTCCTAAATTTCTCATCGTCTTTAAAAACAAAGGTATCAAATCCAGTATGTTTATAATAATCAATACGAGATTTAATATACTTTTCTTTAAAGAAAGTATGTTGAGTTTGCTATATATTTTTGATACATTATGTTAATAGAAATAATAATTTACTATGAGCTACATAATTAACCGTACTATTATGTTTAAAATTTTTTCTATCTGCTAAAATTAAATCAATATTAGGGGTCACGAATTATGAGGGAAGACCCAATAAAATATTTTTATAGCTTTATATAAAGCCCAAAAATTGAAAATCATAGAAGCATATTTCCAAGTTTTCACTTATCCCAACTATATACTAAATGTCCTAAAGGCTTTATTGGCAGTAAAACTAGGACGATTATGTTTTTATTTGCAGAATGCTCAGAGGTTCTTTCACACATAATGCAAATGCTCTCCAGAAATTATTAAGGTATGGGAAAAGAAGGAGTGAAAGCATGTTGCCTAAAATATAATATTTGTAAGAGCGCTAGCGGTATAAGGGGAAAGTGGAAGATACATTGAAAGAAAAAATGTAAATATGAAAAAGTCTTAAATTGTCAACCCCGAAGACCATTCAAACTCAAATTTCAGAAAGGGAATACTTTAAAATTTTACTACCAGTCGTAAATTTTCGGCATATAAAAAGTGACTTTATTTTAGTTCTGAAAGGTGACATGACATGTTCCATATTTTATTCTTTCGTATGCAAGTTTAAGTCTTTCGGTTTCTGCTGTTGCTTGTTGAATTATTATCTTTTAAATTCGAATGGATTGCAACAACAGATCGGCTAAGTCACGACTGTCAAAAACGATTTAGTTTATGAAACTATTTGTAAATGTAAATAAAAACGTTTTACTACTCGGTCAAAATTACTTAATTAAGATAATCTGGGTAAGTGCTTGTGTTGATTTTGCAAATAAAACCTGCCATATTTTTATTTGCCGTTGTTTTACGCAAATTAATATAGCATGAAAGTGTCTTTATATGAGAAACTATCCCATACAATTTTAGAACGACGTCTGCTTTCAAGGGGATATCGAAGTGAAATTAAATTCTCGGTTCTTTTGCTGCAAACAAACAACGTTTTATCTGTAGTGTGACAAGTCGTTATAGGTTACGGAAATTAGTTGGATATGCAGCCAAATATATATATGATGTTTGATCTTAAAAATGTGGTTTTCTTTTAATAAAAGAACATTTAGGATTTTTTGAAAAAATAGTTAGATTGTATAGCAGCATATGCGAAAATAATTACGAAATCATAGCTGTGGATTCATGATTTAATACGAAAACTATTTTTGTTTTTTTATTTTTATTTACCTTATAAGTTTAGTCTGCAGTCTTTAGTTCTGTGACCAACTATGAAGGTACCCGCGGAACGACACTGAAAAATATCTATTTTCTGGACGTTTCGGGGGAAAGTCTACCCCCATCTTCAGCAAAACTAAAAGCAGAATATTACTTAAGTTTTATATCAGAAATATAACCAAAATGGCTAATTTCTGACAGAATGTCAATGAATGTCAATTTAAAGGTCTTATTCTTAATTGTTAAAATAAGGTGAAAAATATGTGTTCCTAGAGTATATTAATTTTAATTTATTGTATTTTGAGGTGTCCTTTTTTTACTTCAGTATTTAGCAAATTTAACCATGTCGTATTAAAATGAACGGAACAAGATGCTACACAATTATCTTTATATAACAATATTAAGGCACTTTCTTTTATTTTACGGTTCATGTTGCAATGTTTCTTTTGCGAAAATATTAGAAGCGGTCAAATTAATTTTACGATATGTTCGCAAATGTTTGATTTTTGAAATCCCCTGGTTTTTTATGTATGTTTGGTGTTATTTAATTCTTTTGGGTAATGGCCGAGAGGTTTATCCTTTTGTTTTTGTAAGCTTGCTTCTAAGCGTATTCTGTGTCTTGAAGATCGTTCTTATGTTAAAAACGTTTACCTATTCGTTATTTTTTATCTGATTAGATACGTATGTATGGTATAAAGAGGTTTGAAATTGGTTTATTTTGGATTTGTTTAACCTTTGGATTCTCAAATTCATAAAAACATTTTTCAATGAAATTATTAGGATTTTGGTTTAAAACATTTTATAACATTTTTTCTTCAACAAAGTTTTGATCTTTTCAAATTATTTTTGCTCATAACTCCCTTTTTAACCATGTTTGGACTATTTGAGTTAAAATTTAAGTATCTGTTTGTGTGTGTAGGTTTTCTGTATACTTTCATTTTAAAACCGTGTATGTCTAAAAATTAATGGTGTTGGTCTATTTCGTTTTCAATACTAAATTTAATTGTCGGTTCTTTGGTGTTAATATGATTTAAAAAGTCATTGAAATCTTGATAGTCATGTTTATAGATACAAAAAATGTCATCAATGTATCTCCACCACAAGTAGCTTATTATCGTAATTTTGAACATAAATTAACTCAAAGTTTTCCAAAAAAAATATTACTTAAGGAGATAAAAGAGACCCCATAGCCATGCCAAAATTGTGTTGGTAATATTCGTTTTTATATTTAAAATAAGTGGTTTTCACGCAACAAGTTAATAATTCTAGAATAAGATTAATGTTTAATGATGTACGTTCACCAAGATTGTTATCATTCTCAAGTGCATTTCTTACTATGTTTAAAGTTTTATCTACAGGTACATTTGTAAAAAGACTAACGATATCAGAACTTACCAGTTTATTATTTATATTTACTTGAATATTAGATAATTTCTCTAGGAAGTGTTTTCAATTTTTTATATATGAATCAGTGTTACCTTCTAGCAGTTTTAATATATTTAAAAGAAACCTAGCTAAAGGATGTGTCGGTGAATTTACGATACTTACTATTAGTCTTAATGGTATGTTTGGTTTGTGAATTGTTGGTACGTATGTTTGGGGTTCTTTAATCATTTTGGCTAATGGCTTAGAAGTTTTACCTATGGAAAATTTATTGCATTGAAATTTTTTTCTTCAACAAAATTTTGATCTTTGCAAATTATTTTTGTTCTATTATACATACTTGTACTCCCTTTTTAACCATGATTGGAAGATTTGAGTTAAAATTTAAACATCTCTTTGTGTGTGTAGGTTTTCTGCACTAGATAACAATCATAAAATTAATTGGAATGCTTCTAGTATTTTGGCAAAAGAACCATGTTCCATAAAACGTAAAATAAAAGAAAGGGCCTTAATATTGTTAAATAGAGATACATGTGTAGTATCTTGTTCCGTTAACACTTGGTTAAATTTGCTAAATACTGAAGTAAAAAAGTACACTTCACAAAATATTTTTTCACCTTATTTTAACAATTAAAAAATAACACCTTTAGGTTGATATTCTGTCAGAGATTAGCCATTCTGATTATATTTCTGATACAAAGCATAAGTAATATTCTGCTTTTAGTTTTTTATTTTCAGTTTTGCTGAAGACAGGGGCAGACTTTCCCTCAAAACGTCTAGAAAATAGATATTGTTCAGTGTCGTTCCTCGGGTACCTTTATAGTGGAACCAGAACTAAAGACTGCATATTAAACTTATAAGGTAAATAGACAGAGTTTTTGTTTCATATTTTTATTTTGTATTGTAATTGAGACAAAAAACCCAAAAATAATTTTCGTTTTAGAATATAAGAAAGTCCATAGTTTTTCATTAAACAATAAGAAAAATTTGAAATAAAAATACCAACTTTTCTATAATTTTCACTTCTGATGGGGATTTTTTTTATGTCTGAAAATATGCGGTTTGAAAGAAAACGCTTTTTAGAGTTACTTCAATATGTTCCTAAGTACAGGACCCTCATAAATATTTAGTTCAATATCTACAGGGTTTATTGAGAGATATAAAAAACTTTTAATATGCAAGTTGTAAGGTTTTACTTTAATCGTTATAAAAATTAAAAACCTATAACAATAGGCTAGGAAGATTAAGAAAAAGTATTTAAATCTGACGCCTTAATTATTTTGCATTAGTTTCAAATATTTATATCTCCTGATTCCAAAATTACATAGTTCATCCTTAGACTAAATAAGATAATAAAGATAGACGTTACCCATTCATGAATAGTAAAAAATACAAGGCCAAAAGTTCTAAAACGTCTGACTCCGCCTCAGGAGAATTTATGAATGAAAAAGGGAGTGGCGGATCCAACTAGGTCCTATTTACGCATTTTCGTAGACGGCGGAGTGTATTATAATTTATGAGATTTCAATTAAATATTCAAAATTATGAGACTTATTTGTATGTAATCTACATATTTAAAACATTAAACCCAATTTTTTAACAAGTTCGTGAGAAAGTTGTACTACACCGATTTATATGATTTTTTTAAAATGATCGTCTGCTGACCGATACCTTTCAAGACTATATTTTGTATTGTAAATTTATACAGGGTGTTTCAAAAATCTGTTCTCTGATTAAACACGATTCTGTTCAAACCGCCTGATGCTGCATTTTGGCACATAGGTTGATAGTAGGATGTAGAGGTTCGATAAGAAGAGCTTTTTCAAAACTCAAATTTGAATTTGAATTGAATTGACCATCTTTATCGAATTTAGAAAACAAAATAGTTCTGAGGCGTACTCTAGAATATGTTTGAGTTCTTCAGCTCTGCTACTGTGTTCCTTAATTATTTCTATTACAATTATAACAATAAAAAAAAGTCTTAAAGCAATTTTTTTACTAAAATCGTTAAAATAGTAAAAAAATGTAAAATAGTGTTTTTTGATCAAAACAATGGTTTAAGAGATTTCTGCCTTGAAATAAAAAAAAATGCCTTTTTTGAAAGCTCGTATTTCCCAAACCTTGTGACGTATTTTGTTGAAATTCGGTATAAATGGGTTCCTGACGATGCTGAGTAAGGATCAAGAATCAAAATTTCGTTAAAAAAATCGGTAATATCTTTTTCTTAAAAATCGTACCATTTCTCCCTCTCTAAGCTCCCACGCCAATGAGCGATGTCAAAGTTGAATATGTCAAAATAATCATATTTCAAATTCCTTCATATCATCAAAATTTGCAACTAACCTGGTAGTTAATTCCTGAGATATTAGGGTGTTCCGGTTTTAAATGGGTCACACTGCATATATTTAAAATGTATAAAAAATTAAAGCTGTATTTAGTAATTATTTGAAATATTATTGATATCTACACATCAGAGGGTCATTGAAATAAATAAGTAAATTATTTCGCTTAGCCAGAGTAAGTAAATAATTTTTTACCACCACAGGGCGTAAAATAACATTTCACTCCACGATTTGAGTGTGTAAAATTGAACCTTTTGGCTTTAGTGCGCAAACTTCACTTTTAAGCCCCAAAATATAGTTACCAAACATTAAAGAAAAATGGTAAATTTCCTTTACCCGAAACTACCCGAAACTTCCCTCGTTATTAATCTTTCCTTTTATTAGAAATAGTGAAGTATGACCCAGTTTAATTCCATACATAATAATTTAGTAGCACATATATACCGTCTTTTCGAAGATTTTCATTGTGCGCCATTTTGTACCACCATATTGAATTCGGACTAATCGTACCAACATTTTACAAGTTTCTATCTATGTCACACGTAGATTTTTTAAATTCAAATTCAAAATGTCTTTTTATTGGTTAAAAGAAATAAGATACAATTAACAATTGAAATGGGGGCGAGATCCAGCATATTTGTTCATATCTAACCACCTTGGAAATTGACTTAAATTAAGACCTTGTATATTATATGCCTACGTACTAGTAATAATAAAAATAAAAAAAAAACTATATAGTGAGCTTGAGTGAGGCTTGCTTCGATGCTATGGGGTATCGCATTGTATACCTTGGTCGTATTATACGTGAATGAACACTGAAAAGCAGCGGTGCTGTGTCTGGGAATCTGATACAGGCCACGATGGCGTGTAATGATATTATGGAAATTTAAACCCTTTGACAGTCTATCAAGAAGATACGTGGGTTCTTGGGACAACTTAATTTTAAACACTAAACATGCGAGACGTTCATACCTTCGGAAAGATGCAGCCCTTTGGATCTTTCAAACCGATCTGATATGTGGTCAAAGTTACGAAGTCTGTATGAAAATCTAATGCAGGAGTTTTGAATCCTTTGAAGGATGGTTTTATTTCTTTGCGTGAGAAAAGAACAATAGACTACATCGGCATAACCCAAATGTGACAGAATAAGGCTGTCACACAATCTTAATCTTACATCGGTCGAAAGAAAATCCCTGTAAATATAAAGATGTTTCAACGTAGCAATTGATTTTTGAATCAAAGAGGTAACGTGGTTATCAAATCGCGGATTAGTATCCACTAAAAGTCCAAGGTTCTTGCAAACATTGGTAGCAGTTAGTTTAATATTATTCAGGTACAGATAGAAATTGATATTATTCTCAATGGATTCTCTATCACGACCAGATATTAAAAGCTTGGTTTTATTATTGTTTAGAAGTATTGTTTAGAAGTAGACCATGTGTCAAAGAAACTTCAGAAATGATTTCCAAATCATTATTAATGTGACCTCAAATTGTGTGCAGATCTACAGTGTACACAGAAAACAACAAGGGACCCAGAAGACTCTGTTACGGTACACCCATATTGCCTGCCCGATAGTTAGACACTTAAGCACCCAAAACCACCTTCTGACTCCTTCCGTTTAAATAACTATTCATAAATTGAATTGCCTCGGGACTCAAGCCAAAATATCGCAGTTTATTTAGTAGTAAGCGATGATCCAACATATCGAATGCCTTGCTATAATCCAGAGAACTAAGCAAGTCATCCGACAAACTCAACAAGGCAATAACGGTACTGTGGCCGGAGCGAAATCCACACTGCATCGTAGGTATTATGCGGCAGTTAAATAAATGTGTTTTTAGTTGATTGTTAATAATTATAATCTTTTCCAGAACTTTTGACAAACAACAAAAGTATACTTATTGGTCGGAAATCAGAAGTAAAATTCAATTCAATTTTTTGAACAGGTATTACACTGGCATGCTTCCAGATAGTTGTAAACTTTTTTGTCAAAATACATTGATTTATTATAAAAGTAATGTGAGGTATAAGGCGAGGAATAAAAAGACATAGCATCTTTATGTCAAAGCCATCCACCCTCTTGGCATTGCTCTTGATTAGACATCTTATTTGGCTGTCATTTTGTTTCGCCAATGAGTACCACAATTTTACCATTTTATGACTATATAACACTTAATGCTTGCACATTTGAAATAACTCTGATAAATATTTTTAGGCTGATTTTTTTAAACAGTTCATTAGGCCGCCATTTTGTTTTGCTACTTTGGATTCGAACTAAAATGTTACCAGTTTGTTTCTATGTAGTACTGTATTTTTATGTTGAAAATTGAAGAATTAAGTTTTTCAGTAATATTTTTTTAAATATTTCACTAGGCCGTCATTTTGTTCCTCCATATTGGATCTTTACCAGAATACTGACCCATATGACCCTTAATTTTTGACCAAAATTTGAAGTCACACGTATAAATACTTTTCTAGCTACGCCGTGAACTGACAGACAGACCAACGGAATTGAGAAAACATATTTTTGACATCTAGGAAGATATATAAAACCTGTGAGGGTCATTCTTCCCCCATTCAATTGTATTAGGTCGTCATTTAATTCTTGCACAAAATTTGAAATCTACTAAGAAGTTTTTTAAGACTGAATTTTTAAATATTTTATCAAGCCGTAATTGGATTTTTACCCAAAATGTTACCAGGTCATCCCCATGTAACTTTTAATTTTTGACCAAAATTTGAGGTCAGTCGGGTAAGTTGTTTTTAGCTATGCCGCGAACAGACAGACAGGCAGACCGACTAAATCCAGAAAACATATTTTTCGGCATCTATAGGGACCTTAAAAAGTAAAGATCTCTAAAAATTTCGGAGGGTGATTTTTTCACTTACACAGTACTTCCCTTTTACGAGGGAAGTAAAAAGGAGTATTTACGAAAACTAGAAAGGAATTTAATAAAAGGTGTCTTTTTACACTGCGATCGTATAGAAAAAGTCCCCTCAGATATTCCTGACTATTTCTTAGCTTGTATTCTTTCTTACAGGTACTTGAGGGGCGGAGTTTTAAAAAGTAATAATAAACAACCTCATTGCGTAATATTATTACTCCAAAGTGCTTATGGTAGCTTATTAAACTTTTATAGAAAATTTGTCTGATTTTATTTTACTAAATCTTTTATCTTCAAATGGTGTATTAACTAGTTGAACGATTAAGATTTGCAGCACAGATAGCTTTCTGAATAGGAGGAAATATAGTTTCTGTTATTTGAGAGAAAAACCGCTCTTGATGTGGAATTAACGTCTATATATAGTGCATTAAACTCCTAAAAGGATAAATTTGGAAGGCACAAAGATAGAAACTGTCTACGAGCACATTTATCTCGGCGATAAGATTTATGTACGAATATCGCCAGGCGAAGCTACGTTTGGTGATATTTTACGTGAAGCTTTAACTTTATACTCAAAAATAGCCTTTGAAATGATAATATGATAAAATTTATAAAATATCTTGGCCCATTGAAAATATATATGCGGTAATATTAATGATTTAAAGATATTAAAACGTGTTAGAAGCAGTAAGGGATCTAAGGTTGGTCTTGTTAGATAGACGAAATAATGGTAAATAATACAACAACCATGCATCTAACTATTCATATTTTTTCTAAAACCGGTGGAAAAGCCTTGATTTCTTTCCACGAAAATCACGAAAACCCCTTAAAAATTACCTTTTTCACTGCCCTCATTAAAGGTCGTGATCTCTAAGATTTTTGCAGATCTTCGCGTTTTCGGGTCCCTGGGCCATTTTCTGCCATTTCCGTCAGTCTGTTGGTGTGTTTTCTGTCTGTAGGCGGCATAGCTCAAAAACTTATAACATACAAATTTACGCAAATTAATTAGTTTATAGTAACTCTGAGGCAATTACAAAATTTGGCTACCAAAGCTGCTTTCCTTTATGTTTGCTTTATATGGAATGTTAAACGGACATTTTGTTGATGATATTTGATTATTTTAAGCCCATTAGTAATCTGAAACGAAGATTGAACATTATAACATTGCAATTAAATATAACTTTTAAAATATTAAGACTTTTATGTAGATTGCATCTTACATACCTCAATATGTTTTATTTGTAATTCATTGGATTACATTTTGTAAAGTATATTTAACTTCTCTAAATTAGGGCAAAAGAATTATGTTTTTATTTTGTTTACACCTATTTGGAATTTGGCCTTCCTTTCCTGTTTGTAGTTTCTTATTTTTCAGCATCCTGCCAGCTTTGACAATGTCTGGTTTTTTCATTTCAGGTTATAATTTTGGCTCTGCTCAGGAGCAATTTGTCAGATCTATTCGGGGGGACGCTGGATATTGCCGGGTTCTGAATCTCTTTTACTAGTGGCGCCAGCAGTGAACACCACTGTAATTATAACTTTATTTTATAGCGTTAGGCTAGCATAAGTTCCTTCTGAAGCAAGCTGGAAAGGGTCACCTCATTAGATTTTGAGATAAAAAACTTAATAAGTGTGCTTTAAATACGTACATATGTATACATAATATTAGTTTAAAGTACATTTAACTATTGATTCCAATTGATGTGGATTTAGCACGGAAAACGAGGAGCATAGAAAATAAACATGGCAACTGCGCAACGCTTTTTATTTCTCATCGCGATTCGCGCTGGTCTTCTCTCTTGTCTTGACTTCGTTTTGGATCCGACGCGGTATATCGTATCCTATATATAATAAAAGGTATACATTTATAAAAGGGTCTGTTTACTTTATGATACA
This sequence comes from Kuschelorhynchus macadamiae, assembly GCA_030620095.1. NCBI lineage: Eukaryota > Metazoa > Arthropoda > Insecta > Coleoptera > Curculionidae > Kuschelorhynchus > Kuschelorhynchus macadamiae. Next base: position 783,668 of record JAUTXW010005407.1, read on the forward strand.
TTGCATAGAGTGTAGGTAAGTAAAAATTTTAGGGGCCCCTAAAAAGTATAAGCGTAGGGCCCCCGAAATTGTAAATCCGCCACTGCTCTTAAGTGAGGAAGAATGGCTGAGGGGGAATGTCAAACTTTTTAGAATTTTCTGGAGATGATTCTACATGTGTTCCGCTTTATAAAAGTGCCATAATGGACCGATTTTTGTTTAAAATGTGCTACTCGACCACACTTGCTATTTTTTTATGGTGGCCATCTTCCATATTAAAAATCTAAATGCGCAGGGGGGCTGTTTGCCTGGGGACACTGCCTTGTGGTTATAGGTGCAAAAATTATAAGAGGTAGGAAACCCATAAGTTTCTAGGATGTAACTTAATTTTTTATTGAATTTGTTTGTGCATATTTAAAGCTCTGAGATGCTTCATTTTTGGTTTATTGAAGTGTATCTTAATATTATATTCAAACTGATGCCATCAACCAAAATAATTCAGAAATTTTTGCGTAGTATTTTGCATAAAAAAATTTTGAATCGGTATTATTTTATTCATTGTATCCAAATTTTAACACAAATACTACGGTGTTGCACCTATCACATTCAAAGAGAAAAATAGCCTTAAGATAAAACTACATTTAATAGAATATTTTTTATTATTCTAGTTCAAAATTTGTACATCAGTACAAAAATATGCTGAAAGATCACACTATTATTTTTATTTATAAAATGTTTTAATATTGTTTTACTGTTGCAAAATTTAGTACCACTTTTGGAAGGTTCCGTTTATTATCAGTATGTTTTTATTTTTGTGCCATTAAAAGCCTAAGGCCTATATATGGACATCGCCTGGCCTTAAATTTTAATCCCGTTTTTGTTTGGTTCGACGTTTGGTCAACCACGTGGTAAGTCGATTTTCAAACTAGTGTCTTGCTGTGAGCTAATTCGCTATTGTCTTTTATAAACAGAATGGCGTCCTAAACTTTTTTTGATGTCCATTCCTCAAGGAGCCTTTCTAGATATCTAGAAATTCCTTTTGTTGGTGACATCGGACTCTCTGGATGATTAGAGTAAACACTGGTTTGTAGGGTTTCAAGTTATAGTTTCAAGTTTATGGTATACTTTTTGAGGTACGTAAAACAAGAGTTCTACAAATGGTTTTGAAGGTCCTTCCTGTAAACCAAGAGTTCTACAAATAGTCCTGGAGTTCCTCCTGAGGATTGAATTCTTAATTTTATATTTATAAATTTTGCATAAGGTGGGAGAAAGAAATGTAAGTAACTTATTTTTTTTTGTAAAACAACCTTGGTAAAAGCTTTTATATTTTTATAACTTTTTCCTTGCGGCATCAGTGTGAAAAAGAAAAAAAATAATGCATTTTTGACTTCCCTGTGCTCTATTTAATTTAATTTTCATATTCATTTGCGTCATAACATTTCGCCAGATGTTCACAGGGTGATATAATGGTAATAACTTACTGCGTCATCACATATCACATCTATGATATATTTTATATTTTTACATAGTGTTTTCTTGATGTATTTATTTGTATTTCTTAATATCACTTAAACTGTAAAATGTAAACTAAATTTCACATTTTAATTTTTTTTATCAACAATCCTTGAAAAAAACAAAAAAGGAGATCATTAAAATTGACAGTCTGCGCTTTATACAGCCCCCTAAATCTTTATTTACATTAAAATATCAATATAGACTTGTTCGTAATTGAGTCAATTAGGTGGCGTCTTTTTTAATTTCTAAAGGTGTACCCGAGAACCTGCAACCAACCTAGCTCTCCGAAAGAAGACTGACTGCCGTTCGCTGGACATTACGCTATAAACTACTTAGCCGATTGACTTTAAATTTTGGTCAAAAATCAAGGGTCGTATGGGGATGTAATGTTTATATTTCCATAAAAATGCAATGTGGCGGAACAAAATGGTCTTACAAAATGTAAAAAATCATTATAAAGAAATTACTTATTGAATGGACTTCAAAAATTGAGCAAAAATAAAGTGTGATATAGGAATAAACTGGCGGAAGAAAATAACGACCGAATGAAATGTTTAAAATTCAATACCATAAATGTACTAATCAAGTTGACTTGAAATTTTGCACAAAAAATCAAGTGTTAAACAGAGATAGGCTGGTAAATTTTTAGTTCGAACCCTATTGGCAAAATAAAATGGCCGCCTAATAACACATTATTGCAAAATAAAACATCAAAAATAGAATCAAAAACAATATATATAAAAAAAATAATTTGTTTATAACTTTATTTGTTAATAACTTTTAAATACAAACATCTATAACGTGTGTATACCTTCTATAATGTAGAAAATTAAATTGAAACTAGATACTCCTGTTTTTTTTGTACAGAAATCGTAAATACTCCGGACCAGTTGCTTACACCCCGATACCTCAATATAGCACAAGAAAATAAGTGAAAATGCGTTATTCAAATACCCCCGTATATCGCAAAAAATTCTATTGTCATGTTTGAAACCACTTATACATTATTATTAAAATTATGCTCATTTGGTATACAAAATTTAGCATGAAAAACTTTGAAAAATTTATTGTATTGTTTCGATACATTTCTATTTTTGCCGCCTCTCAAAGCATTCCAGGAAATATTTGCAACTTTCTGGGCCTGTGTCGGATTAAAATATTTTTTTGGGCAAAATGCTTGTCCTGACGTTAGTCAAAGCATCATCTCGCACGACTCACCTATAAAAAGTGACAAATTTTGTTAAACATGAAAAAATTGTACATTTTTTCAAAACTGGATTTTATGCAATTCTTCGAGGTTGGACAAAAATATAAGTCTATGTTCAGTAGAAAAAAATGAAGCTTTTTACCTGACCAATACGCCTCACTATGGGACAGACTGGCGTTTTGCATCTCATAAATCAATAACTTTTCGTATTAAAAATAACTTGATGAATGAAATTTTGCATACTTTATCTTGAATATATTTTCTATCCAATAAATAGTCTATTGTAATATTAAGTATTATATAAAATAAAACTAATTCCTTTAAAGTAATCACACAACTTCTAATTTTCATACAAATAGTAACTTAGACCAAAAGATGGGCTTGTATAAGGCGAACTAAAAAATAAATTTGAGCCCAGTAATGTGACAGCGCAAGTTGGTTTTTAGTAGGTATATATTTCATAAGCTCATCAAGCCCATAAGCTCAATTGAATCTGTTATTTTAGAAACCCCATATATCCACATTTTAGCATCTATGTCAGAAACATTTCTTGCAAGTTTTTCAGAAACCTAAGGTTTTTTTTTAAAGAATATATTTTGGAGGTAATGTCATAATTGCTAACGTGTAAAAATGTGGGGTTTCTAAACTAGCCGATTAAATTAGTGTTTTAACAGTCTAGAAAAAAAAACCTTTTTTTTGATTTTTCTAGAAGATCCGCTTAAGAATCCAAAAAAATCAATAAATATATGTGTTTTTAGAATGCCTAAAATTAAACAAAAGGTACAAAGCCAAAAACAGAATATATTCTAGGTCATTATCACCGTTGTTATAGTCAAGTTCCAATGCGGTGGGTTTATGTGGAGGTAGTAGTTACCATAGCTAACTAAAATTTATTAATCAAACCGTATTCAAAAGATAGAGATGCAATTAGTTATTTGCCACGAAACGAAAAACACTTCAAATTGTAGAGACGAGTCCCCAGATAAATATTATAATCTTACAAAACCGTATAACAGACCCAGTACCAAATATTTCAGGTACGAAAACGCAGGTACGTAAAATTTAAAGGAAGAGCGAAACGACTGCGCATTTGTCGTGGCGTCACTTCGCATATAACTGCGTCATTTACATATCGATTCTGTCTGAATCCATTGTGTTACTGTAAGTTTCTACGTAAACAGTATTTTGCGAGTATTTTGTTTTATTCTGTGTGGCTAAATAAAGGAGTTTTTGATTAGGTCATGGCTAGCGAAGCTTTTGTCAAGGCTTTCACAATTTACCCTCTGTGGATATAATTATGGTGATGGATTACATAAAAAATGACGAACGTTTAAAATGGCAAATAAAACGTATGCTTTTCTCATATTTTATGGACCACCTTCTTTGAAATTCAACAATCTGATACCAGATTTCGATAACATATCTTCTTCATTATTTCCTACTGTAGACGAAGTTGTTTGCTTGGGTGACTTTAACATTAATCTCCTAAACTTACAAAACCCATTAACATCTCTCTTTGAGAATTATTTCCATAATAATAAGGTTATTTATTTATTGTGTTATTTTTCCACCCATCAGTTTAAAACTTATATAATTTTCTGTCTTCTTTCAACTAAATAAAAAAATATAATTGTATGCATGTATTTGTAACCCTTATTTCGAACTTACATTAAAATGGTCTTCACAACAGAAAAAATCGCTTTTTGATTTGGGCATGTCACGTCTTGCTGCTGTAAACCATCGTTTCTCACGACTATAATTCTCACAAGGCACACGTACAAAAATTTTATTTGGTGTACTTACAGATGTGTTCGTGCAACGGGGCACAAAACACCTTTTATTTTGTGATCCATACATATTTAGTCATTCAAAAACATGCGAATGCTTCTACTACAACTCTCGCTTGCAAATGTTTGCTTATAACCACGTAAATAATGCTGTAATAAATTTTAAACTCGTTAAAGAGGCGACAATATCCTAAAAACAAGAATGATGCTACAATGTTTATATGCGGTCTGACGTCAGACGGCCATAACCTTGGGAAAACCCATTAAGGCGCCAAGTTCTGGCATTTGGATTTTAAACGGCTGTTTTTGCTTGATATATTCTTTTTCATATTTTTCGAATCTATTGTAGGATTTATAAGCATATAAGCTTTTATTTTATTGATTTAAAAAAAAACGTGAGAATATAAACAATAATTGTAGCTATTAATAATTTAGTGATTTTTTTTTAACAAAAACATAACACACCGTAATAACACTAAATTCATACATGTATGAACTTAATGCCACAGTTTAAATGATACGTAATAAATTTAAAAATATTGATAGCGAAGAAATTGGTTTTATTAATCGGTATTCAATATTTTCTTGGTTCTTCCTCGTAAACAGTAACAGTTTCTAGATATCTTGGCATTGATTCCACTAAGTTTTTTGGCATATGTCGGAGTACATATATTATTATTTCATTAGTTTGGCTCTTAATCCATTTCTGTTTAAAATTTGACCACTGTGTAATCAACTCGCATTGAGACCAGGTGACTAAAGTGATGATTTAACAACGTTTGAACAGTTAAATAACTATTTACGAATGCAGTTTGCTGTATATTGTTGTTGTTTAAAGAAAAATTTGGTTTGTATGATATATTAGATGTAGCCTCAAAGTATCTAAAATTTACATATTAATTCCGGTAAATGTATATTAACCACTCTGGCAGTCGACATACAATCTCATAACTTGACAAATACTACTGATTTCTAGAATTCAATATCTTTATTCAGATGCCTCCGGGCGATTTGTACCCATTGATTCCGATTTTGGCGTTAATTTTAGATACGACAATTTAAGCTGTGAGTCACGGTATATACACATTGTGTTACCTAACACTTTCTTTAATTAAAGAAATTGAGGTCATTAACCTATTTATTAAAGTCGGTTTTTGTATCAACTTTTTAAATTGTTAAAATGAGAAATTCCGAGATGCATATTAAGCTATTTGTATGATTTAGGTAATATTGCATAATATTGCAAATTCATGGTAATTATCAGAAACTCTTCGCGAAAGGTTAAATAGCGGATTATCTCTAACAATATTATCTTAACTTAATTAATAGACAAATTGAGGAGGATATACTACGTACCCAAAACTTTAAAATCCGTTGCACTGTTGAACTTTAACTATATAAACACAGGCTCCAGTTAATCGAGCTACCTCTCGTTTCAGTGCGGAATATCTTTATTTTGAGAGTAGATTTAATGTAATTAACTACTCTATTCTCTAATGTTCACAATATTTAGGCAAGTGACTAAGTCTGAAATAGTCCAGATTATCATCTAAGCTTTACCATGAATAGCATCCATGCTACAGCGAAAATGAAAATATAGTTCTAATTTAGCTTTGGCTTCTAGATATTTGACAGTTTGGTTTAACTTTGCCAACATGATTATTCTGACGCTTAGCAACTAAATAGCGGAGACATTTTCATGTGGAATGAATAAATTAAAAACAAACATTGCAAATTTCTCATTTAAAAAAAAATATAACGCATTTACTTTTACTTCGCTCATATTTAAAATCAGGGTGACGTTTTTTAGTTGGTTAAAGCGCATGCCTAAATAGTAGAAGCAATAGTTGAATTTCCAGCGACCGTTGCCTCGTTAAGAAAAAAAAATCTGCCTTTAGCCGGAACATCCCTCGACGTGACTATTTGCTTTTATTAGGAACAGTAAAGTATGACTCGATTTTGTTTCGCACACAGTCATTTAGCAAAACACATATAAATTGCGTTTTCTTTCATTTATGTAGACAGAAGAAAAAAATGTAGATGGGAATTTCTAATTAAGTTCCTTTACAGATTGTTTTCAGTTATTTGCAACTACCAAAAAGAACTATATTTTATGGTCCAATAAAATGTAAGGTAATCTATTAAAAATATAATAATTTCGTAACACCTTATATACACTAAGAGCCTAAAGCCTATAAGCCTAAATATTAAAAGCCAAAATATTAAACCCCTCTATCAATTAAAAAAAAAACGAAGAAATACTATTCAAAATCGGTAATTCTAAAAGAAGATGTACTTATTCGCTTTACAAAAATAGTTTTTAGTCTGGCAAAGTTTTGACGTAAGACAATTGTGGTCGCAGTTGCCAAATAATTGTAACAGAACTTTTGTGACTGCAGAATTTTGGCATCATGGAAAAGTTGTTAATACAAGTTGATCTAACGATGGTAATGCATATCATTTCGTTTTAATAAACTGGTATTGTTAATTTTTGTCATTAGAATATATAATGCATACAATTACAAGCAGTTCAAAATGCATTGCATTCGATTTTTGAAATTATATTTAAAATTTTTGTAGTCCATTATTCTGCAAAAAAAAACAAAGAATAATTGCTGTTATGTTATAATATGTTAGGAAATCAATAATTTTGAATAAATAATTCTATAACTTTACATCACACTCAACATACGAACGAAAACATATTTGGTGTTGAAAATGGACACCATGACAATTTACACAACTACTTGAAAGTAGGTAGGAAATTAGTTCTCAAGAGCTACGTATTCTGTTTCTTATGCGCGTTGATTATACTGATATAAATGTTCTATCGTTCGTCTATCTGAACATATTTTCCGATAAGTTGTGGCAACTAAATGTGCTTTTTGTCGTACTTTACCATAAATAAGTAATTGCCTTTAACGCCAGGCTAATTACATTTATAGGCCATAAATAATATAATAATTTTTTTTGTGTATTTCGAATTGAAATTGTTAATTTCCAATCAGGAAGTTTTCCATATTTGCTTAGTGGTAACTAAATATCCAAAAAAGTAAATATTCATTATCATGAGTTTGGGAAATGAAACAGTAACCAAAAACAACTTTTATAGTTTTTATCAAACTGAATAAGAAGTATTTAATAATAAGTAACGACATTAAAAGTACACAATAAACGCAAAATAGAATCAACTCCGCTAGCTAATACCACGACCGGAAATGAATTATACCGTTCATTCCTGGCTTTCGTTGAGAGCAACAATGTTAGTAACTTTTTATTCCATGTACACCAACGTCATAACAAAGAGACTATTATCCCTGTCTGAAACATATTCTGCATCGCAGCAGCATGCAGAACTTATGCCATGCAGGGATTGTTATGACATTTCTGTACGTAGAATAAAAATATATTAATACATAACAAACATTTTAATATTAATGGTCATTTCAAGATCCTAGTTAAGATTTAATTAAGTCTGATGGCTACTGACACATATGTTCTGCCGCTTAACAGATTCCTATCTGAAAATCTTTTCCGGCAAATTGTTTCAACAGATATGCTTTTCGTCGTGCTTGACCGTAAATCGGCCATATTCACATATTCAACTCTGCCTACATAAATAGGTATTAGCATTAATATAGGTACAAATAAAACAGTTTTTTGCTCAAGAAAGAGAACTTGTTATTTGTCTACAGTAGCAGTTTAAAGAAAAACAACTGCAGCGGCAAGTAGGATTCGTATATATATATATATATATATATATATATATATATATATATATATATATATATATATATATATATATATATATATATATATATATATATATATATATATATATATATATATATATATATATATATATATATATATATATTTTAAACAATTTGCTTAAATGACAACAAAATTAATTCAATATTTATATATATATATATATATATATATATATATATATATATATGTATGTTAACTGTAAACAAAAACTGTTGAATTAATAATGCTGTAAGTAATAGTTTTATTGTAATAATGTATAGTAATTTGCTTAAATGATTGAGATGATGAGAAATGGTTAAGTTTTGACTCCCATCATTTTTTTAATTAAAATAACCCATAACTTGCATCTGTTTAAGTATTTATAGTAATTTTATTTTTACTCTGTATATTAATTTTTATTTAAAAATCATATCTAATACTAAGAACACCTTTGTACCTATAGGTTTGAAAATTTTAATAAAACTAAGTAGTTTTATTCTCCCTTGCATATATGAATACTTAAACTCCGATCCACAGATCTATTCTGAATGTTAAAATATGCTAATAGTTTAAAAATATGCTTCGTCCAATTTAAAACCGGACCTAAGCATGACCCGAACAGAAAATGTTACACTGAGTCTGTAAGTCTCTAACTAGAAACCCAATTCCAAACCAGAGGCATGTGGCAAAATATTCATGAATCACAGGTTAGAGCTAGGACAAACTTGGATTAAAGTTTTGAAGTAGATAAGCGTTTTGTACCTTAATACACTAACAAAAATATTGCTGAACTCTAAAAAGCCATTTAAATTTCTTTAAACAGAAAAGGGTTCCAGATTGGGAATATTATTTGGTTTTTAAATGATAAGCGATAATTTAAGTTTCAGAATTATACGTCCCAATGAAATATAACTAATTAACCTCTATAAAGAAGGTTTATATTTCAGATGGGTAATTAATTACGTTTTGCCCAAAAGAATAGGTAATATTTAATTATTTCAAATTACATGATAATATGAGTTTATATTAACAAAGAAATTAATACTGTTTGAATGTTCCTAACAGCTTCAATAAACGTCTAAACATAACAATAAAATCACCATATCGATCAACTTTTTAAATTCCATAGCCTACACAATCAAAAACAAATCCGCAAACAAAAACTTTGCATTTCTAATGTATAGTTTAAAAAAGTGGAGGAGATTTTGCTAACGTTTTCTACAAAGTTGATGAAATTTCGAGTTTAGACTAGGAAATGTTGCCTACTTTGGTTACTTTCTTATAAGTACGTATAATTATTTTTGTAATTTTTATTATTCTCTTTTCAGTGTTTTGACTTTTTACTATAATGTTTTTGATTATATTTGGCTGTACCTATTTTCCCCATCGTTTTGTGTTTTCTTCTTGTTACCATTTTTTTATTGTAAATATTTAAGTAAACTATATGGAATCCGTTGCCGGTTTTATATTGTAAAAGCTCTGTTTTTTCAAACCGAGACCTACACATGAAGAACTGTTTGAATCTCCCCTGTCATTCCTGCATGAAACTAGTTTGAAAAAGTTTTAGCAATATCAGCATCCCTTAGGCTCATGTTGTAGTCCTGTCATAAAGAAGCCTATTTTACTATTGCCGTGCCTGTAAGAAAAAATTAAGTAATTTCACCAAATGTGAAAAGTTAGCAGAGCAGTTAAAAATAGCTGTGAGATGGAAAACAACATCCTACAAGACCAAATAATCATACTGACCAGAGAATATATAGGTAAAGATAATTATATCACTGTTCTCTGTAGACTTCGTAAAGATGCTTTCAATAATGACCTCCTTACCAACGTAGAGACGAAGTTATTCCCTACATGTCAAACATTCGATACCAGCTGGGAAACTGCTTATACTAACTAGAAAAGAGTGTTGCCACCTTCTTATAATTGGTAACAAAAGGTAAGCAGTGGAAACCGCTGCATTATTTTAAACATTTCTAGGTAACAAAGTTGATGTCAATTGTCAGTATGAAAACAAACCACTTTTGAAAGTCCTTGTGAACGATTTTGTATTATCAGTTGACAATTTTCCCAAAAACGATTTTGTGATTGTTTTCTTTGGACAGGAGAACGCAACACAGGGAAGGCTGATGTTTGTTTCAAAAATCTGTCTCGCGTTTCTGAAACGTCGAATCTACGCCAAAGATAGACAGTCCTAACCAAGCTTATTAAAGAGACGTACTTTGTTATTCACAAGAATGTCCACATTAATGAGCACATGTTATTATTTCTCAGCTTTGACAATTACACATATTTAACAGCAGATATTTGGCTGAATGGCATTATCTCCAGTGAGGAACTTTTCCTAAGATCTTACGTTTTTTACAGAAAAGACAGAAGTTGTCAAAATACTGATAAAATTAGGAGTGGTGATGTACTTGTGTCCGTTAAAGATCTTTACGTATGCGCACTCTTTACTACCCTTGACAGTGTTAGGTTAGCTCTTTATTACAAGGGATCTAGTACGTATTTTGCTCAGTGTACATTCCCCCGGAATTCAATGTATCCTTATATGAAGATTATGCTAGTTAAGTGAGTCAATCAAAACAATCTACCATCTTTCAGAGTGATTATTTTGTATGACTATACTCTACCAAAAAGCAAGAACTGGAATATCAGCGGTTAATCGTCTGTCATATCTGACCGAACTCAACAACAATAACAATATCTAATTTACTTCAATTAATGAGATTAAGCGAGAATTGTGTAGGACTATATTTGCCTGATCTACTACAGTTAAATTATATATGTCTCGAATGTTAATTAAATTATATATGATCTAGTTTACGAAAAATACAGTTTTGACTTCTTGGGTAATATATGTAATGTACTTGTTGGACTCGTAAATAAATTTAACTTCTTGGGTAATACATGTAATGTACTTGTTGGACACATAAATAAATAAAACTCTTTTCATCTTTTGAGTTAGTTTTTGATCATAAGTTTTAGTAATGTTAAAATGAAGTCAACCAGTTTACTCTAGAATGTGTTACTTTATTTGTTGCCTCTACACTGCAAGGCCATCTATCTTACCTTATAGAAATATATTTGGCAGATATATTTGAATTATGTTGTAAAGAGAAACAGTTAAAAACAACTTGGTAAAGCACTTCCAGCAATTATCCTTTGTTAGGACTATTATTCAGAATTTCTACCGAGTTGAATGAAAATATATAATTCTTCGTTAATATATTTCACGATATTTTTAAATTTACGCACCCCTGTATATCCAATCAAATACACTGATGAGCGCGACACATGACTTAAGCAAAATTTAAATTATATTTGGAAAAGTATCTCTTCTAGTCGTCGTATTTTAATGATTCTTGGAGTATTTCAAAGACACAATATTTTCCTATATATGGAGTGGTGATTTGTTTGTGAATTATTTTAACTTCTTATAATTATAGTGCCATGTAGTTTCCCCTGTATCTATCACAAAGTGACATTAATGGACTCAACCGTCATTTTAATGAAACTCGCACAGTACTCGATCGCTGAAGAAGAGATCGTCCATCGCGTTAAGCGCAAGAAGACAACCATTGTCCACCTACAGACATTTTTCTCAAGATTTTCTTAACGCAACGGGAATCACTCTATCTATTGATATCATAAGAAGACAGTGAGGTGATATATATTTAAAATCAAGGCGTATTTTGCGCCGTAGACGTACAGTACAAGAAGGTTATCCCTACCGTGGAGAATCAATAATGGTTTGGGGAAATATATATTTTTACGGCCGCCCCAATCTTTATGTATGTGATGGAAATATGAATGGTGAACAATACAGACAGCAGGTCATTAAGACCGTCTTGCCGAATTTTCACGCTAATATGGGGGTGGGTTAGACGACAATGCAAAACTTCACGGGCTGCTATTGTCTTGAGTGTTCAAGAAGAAAATGGCATACCCCACCTCACCTCTAACGCCAGACTTAAATTGCGTGGGATATGGTGCAAAGAAAATTGGATGAACACGTGCCGGCAGTACAAACATTCGGTTATTTAAGAAGAGTTCTTCCAGAATTATGGAATACTGTTCCACAGCATATAATTAATAATTTAAGCATGCCAAGAAGATGCCAAGCCGCAATTAACATTCATGAAAGGGGGATGATATAGGCAATCTAAAACTCAACGAAACTTGCCGCGACAGCTCTCGTCACAAATGGTGGAGCTCTATATTTTTTTTTAGGTTTTTGCAACATTCTCTGTCACACTCTTATTATATGTATAGTAGATATTTTAAAAATTATGACAAGTTCAAAAAGTGAGTTACGGATTTTAATGTGCCTCACTTTTAAGGAGCAGTTTATTCTCAAAGTTACAGAGCTTTATTTGACGCAAATGTTATTGTTGTCCACTTTCGTTTTGAATTTTATTTTCTTACGTCTCAATAAAGTGTACAGTCCTTTTTGTCATAATACGGGTAATATGAAAATATTGTACATCAAAAAAACTTTTATGGCTGTTTTTTTTTGTAATAAATGAATACACATATACCGTAACTTTAATATTTAGCTCCAACAAACTTGGAGTTTCAAACTAAATCGCTAATTATAAGTAACAAAAGGCAATAAAGGCACTCAAAAACACAAATATTACGGTACGTTTGGTCACCAAAAAAACCAGGGTAAATTTAGCTAAAACTTTTTTGTTGATGTAGAATATTTTTACATAACTGAATATTACACTGGCGTAGCAACAGAGCGCAGAGGAGCAGCTGCCCTCAGAAGAATTTTGAATAGGTATTAAAAACATACTTTGTATTACAAACACGACGTAAAAATATACAACTGAAAAATACTTACGAGGGAACGCAATCCGCAAAAAGTCATCTGTCCACACTAATAACGCACCGACCACAAAAATGTATTACAATAAGTCCGAAATGTATTTTAAAGTGTACAGACCTTGAATTTCGTCGTAAGTACAATAGCCAATGAAATAGTTTCGTTCCCTTCCGTTGTTTTCCTTAGATGTACATTCACCCTTAAGCCTAGTTTACGTTGATGCGAGTGACAAAATACGAATGCGAATATCCGTAGAACAAAAATTCCATGAATTACATTATTCCATATACCTGCGAATTTCGATCTGGGCTACATAAAACAATATGAATTTGTAAAGTTTAATGTCAGATTCACTGCGTAAAAAGCTGACTTGAAACTGAACAACTGAAGTGTTATTCCCAACGGGCGTTTTTTTTTGTAGTAGCATGTTCTTACCAGACAGGACGCCTCTTCGACCAAATGTCGATGATCTCTTATCGACATTTTTGTTTTTAGTTTACTTGATTATTTAATTATTTTCAGTTTCATATTGAAAGTTACAGAGCTTTATTTGACGCATTATATTTTACCAACATATTTATGCGCCTTTCCATAAAATGTTAGTGTTATTCACTTCCTTTTAGAAGTTTATCAAGAGAAATTTTATACCTAAATGTACAGTGTTTTTTTTGTTGGTAAGCTCCAACAGAGTTGTATTTTCGAAGAAAATCGCTAATTGTAAGTAACAAAAGGTAATAAAGGTACTTAAAAATATGTAAATATTCTAATGCAAATATTATGGGACTTTTCCTGACCAAAAAAATCAAGCCATAAATTTTTCATGATGAAAAATATATACTAGCGTAGTCAGGGAGCGCAGAGGAGCAGCTGGCACCCAAAAGCATTTTCTTCGGTTAGTTTTCTTCCACTGACATCTCCGTCAAGGGAAAAAATTGAAATTAGTTTTTAGCTGTAAACTTTCGTAAATATAGAAAATGATTGATTTTTGTGCTTAATATTTTTACGGTTTTACATATTTAATAAAAGTTTTATAAATAAGTGCTTAGCCACTTTGTACGGATCTTGTTATCCTCCATAGAGGGTCTGGAACCATATTGTTTATTGATAAATAATTATAAATTTATTCATCTTACTTTTTAGTACTCTTTTTGGAATCCTAAAAAATCTGATGATCGACCAATAAAAAACCTCCGGCAAATCAAAACCTTACAAGTTATGATATTGCTTTATATTTAGGTAAATGTTTAGTGTTTTTGAAAATCTTGAAATGCCTACTTTTAGTGAGTTGTACGGTTGAATCACTTGCCGATTTAAGGTATAACAGCATCTTTAAGTCACTTCCGGCTTGACCGGAAGTACTATCAATTTCAATATTTTAAATAGAACACCCTGTATATGTTTCAAAATTTGAAATCTACATAAAATTCTGATTATAAAACATGTTATATACCCTATACCTATCATTGATACTTATCGATAAAATGGCGGTTGAACGTGTAAAATGAATCGTTTTAACCAACAACCAAAACAGTAATGTTCGGTCTATTCGGAAGTACTGCAAAAACTGATCTTTAGGCACTAATAACTTTAATAATTTTAATGGTTACCCCAATTATAACTATGGAAATAATAATTTCCCAACTTTTTGAATAATTTTTTTTATTACTCCCCTATGTCTAAACAGTTTGGAGATATAAACGTTCAAATTTCAGCATACCTAGTAAAAATCGCTACAACGGTAAAAGTAAAAAATTGATAAATTTTCTTTACCCGAAACTTCCCTCGTTATGAATGTTTACTTTTGTTATGAATAGTGAAGTGTTTGGATTCAAAATTTAAAGTCAATTGGTTGAGAAGATTGTTTTACGTTGCTTTTTAAAACATTTTATTTAGCCACCGTTTTGTTTCGCCATCTTGAATTCGTGCCACAACTGTACGAGTTTATCTCTATATCACACTTATTACTTGCACAAAATTTCTTTTTTAATAATTTAATACTTACCCCATTTGTTTTGCTATCTTGGATTCATAACAAAAAGGTACCAGTTTATTCTTATATAACATCTAATTTCTGTGCAAAATTTGAAGTAAATTAGATAATCAGTTTTTTATTAAAATTTTTTAATACTTCACTAGACCGCCATCTTGTTCCGCCGTACTAGATTTTTACCAAAATATTACCAGGTAATCTCCATATGACTCTCAAGTTTTGACCAAAATTTGGAGTCAATCAGATTAGTAGTTTTCTAGATATGCCGCGAACAGACAGACAGGCCGTCGGGATTGAGAAAACATGTTTTTCGGCATCTGGAGACCCAGAAACGTAAAGATCTGAAAAAATCTCGGAGCGTGATTTTTTCACATTTTTTCACGAATCCAATACTTTTTTGCGAAATTATTAGTTTGAAAGTTATAATAGGAGTAGCCATTAAAATTTTTAAAGTTATTAGATAAAAACTTCTAAATTGTTTGCAGTCGCAGAGTGTCTAGCAATATGTAGACTTTGGTTAGCACTCAAAAAGCTACAATTTCAAAAAAATTGGCCTGCTCCCTAATTTTCCTGAAGTTCGAGTTAAACAATGGCCTTAGGAGGCAAACTAATGCGGAGATGCTAACCGGCAGTTGATGGAATGCTGTTTTCGTAGATTAAATCATTATCTTTATTGGTAATTTCTTAATGTTTCGACTAATAAAGTATCTTTGGTCGCTATGAAGCACAATAGTTTAAAGAAACATTGTGAAGAAATTAACAATAAAGGCAATGCAAGTCTGATAAGAAAATTCTTCTTATAATTCTATCAGGCTTTATTCAAACTTTAAACAGGAAATTTGATCTACCGATCCATATCCAAAGATAATTGCCGCATTGCTTTCAGGGCCGCATCTAGGATAATGTCAAGGAGGGGAGAACAAAATAAAATGAGGACCATTTTTTTCCTCGAATTTTATTAATGTGTTAAAACATGTGAAACAAAAAGGATCGACCTATAGATCCCTCTCAGATGGGGGGGGGAGGTACGAATTTCAATTGATGCAGTGCTTGTTTTAAACATGACGTTGTTTAGGGGGGTGTTTCGCCCCCCCCCCTTCTCCCTCGAAATCCGCTACTGATTGCTCTGCAAATATTCCTCTATCTGTTTAAATCTTGTATAGAACACTCAACTCTGATTTAGATTTAATTGACCAGCAGAAATATTTCCAAATTTTTATAAACGATCCAACATAGCCAAGCAAAATCATATGAAGTGATGTCTCGAGTTCTAGCAGATTCATCTAGGTTCTGCTCTATTATCTAAAAAATTAATAAGGTAACAGATGTTCAGCGCCTGTCATAATTTAAAAATGTTGGAATATTTGTTGCATCAAAGGCAAAATAAATTATACATATCTGTGGAATGTGGTTAAATATGTTTCACCCTTCGCATTGTTAGTAGCTAGGATATAATGCTACAATGACAAGATGTAATTTGTAGCAAAGTGTTTGCACATGCAGTAATAAATTGTTCTAACGATGTGGATACTGTGTTTATAGGATGATAAATCACTCGTGCCCAGAAATTAAATTTTAAAACATTAGCATACAAAATCTTTAATGGGATAATTTATGATGGATCATAAAGCCGTTATCATACGTGGTTTTCTGAAAACTATAAGAACTTCCGCAGAGGGTGCAGGAAACGTTTGTGCATATTAACCGCTTTTATGGCATAGAATACATTGTTGATGCTTTGGTTAATGTTTAAAGAATTCTTAGTGTCAGAAGACTAGACTTTGAAGTTATAGGTAATTCATAAAATATAATAAAAGTAAGATGTACTTTCACAATATGTATAACTATTATTCTCCCTATTCTTAAAGATAGTACTTGTTTACTAAGATTAAATAAGAAAGTAGTATATTTTTGAGTAGGCGGTAGTAGGGGATAAGGTTCTTTAAATATAGGCGAATTATATCGCTATTTAAATAACGTCGAAAATATTTGTTACGGTAGTAGTTTTACTTTATTTATATGTTGATATTTTGTTGTTTCTTCTCATTACCCTTAGATAGAGTTCATCAACAACTTACAGCGGCGTTAGAAATAAATACACCCCCCTCCTCAAGCACTAAGTCTTATATATGTAATTTTCTTGCAATTATGAATAGTCATCCCTAATACCAATTTTAGCTCACAATGTACAGTTAGAAAATATTGGGATCTTACAAGTTTAAGTTTAAAGGTCTGCTATTTTGTAAAGACTATCAACCAAACAACTACCTAGAATTTGGTATTAGGGCGGCACTGAAAATAGCCCAAGTTGTATTATATCCATTTAGATTCCAAAATGTGAGCCCATATCTTTTACATCATACTCTAATCTCACAGCAGTACAATAGCAGCGTGTATCCTATATTTATTTCCGCTCGGTATAATATTGTGGGTGATTTTTAATATGCGTAAAATGTGTGTAAACTGTCAAAAACCAAACTGCATTAATTGCTCTTGGTTCCTCAGAATTTCTCCCCATATATTCCCAAACTTTATTAAAAACAAACCAATTACGTAATCGCTAGAATAGACTGCTCTGCCAAATAAAATACCGCAAATGTGAAACAGCAAATGTTTATGGCCAGGTAAATGATAAAGAAAAACCATGTAACCCTGATATTGAATGAAAGCCTCGAGTATAAGAGGGATTGTAGAGGATATTCCCCTTGTTATTGTGGGTATTTTAAAAAGTGAATCGCGTACACGAGAATTATGAGAGGTTTTAATAATTCTGTTTCAAGACTGAGCATACGAATTAATCATTTCCAAGTGCTTGGGTGCTTTTTATTTATTAAGTGTGTGGAATAATCTTTAAAAACTCGCAAGAGCTCTATTATTAATTTTACAAGCAATTTCCTTTTCTGAAATTTATTTTCGAGGTAGGCGACAGCTGGTGAGATTTAGTTTTGGAACGTCCGATGTAGAGATGGGTGTTTCTGGTCTGTCATGACTCTATTTTAGGCCCGCTTTTCTTTATTCTTTACATATTCGATATGGGAAATTTAAAATTTTTTTTCGGAATGTGTTCTTACGCGGACGAGTGTTACAATGCAACTAATTTCACCTTATAGAAAAATGCACAATCTCAAATTAAATACTAAAAAACTCAAGTACTGATTTTTGCTCCTACTGGACTGTATTGGAATTGTATACGAGAGCAAACTTAGATTTTGTAGTCATGTCTCAAATAAGTAAAAAGTTCTATATGTAATTAAAAACATTGTATGCTAGCAGGCATATTCTATACTCTTTTTTACAGCATCATTTTGTACTAGCCATGTTTGGCACAGGGTCACAGACATTATCTTCAAAGAATTCAAAATAAATGTTGCCGTTTTATTTATAAATAATGAACACATGTCCAAAAAATAAGGCAAAAAAATTGGCTCGACATGAGTTTCTTATTTCAGTATCTGCTACTTGTGTTAGTTTACAAACTCTTAAAAAGTCTGTTCGTATGTACTTTTAATCTAAATTAATTTTTCAGAGCCAGATACATCACATGAAATGAGAAGTGAGAAACATTGTGACAAAAAAAATTAAATTTTGTGTATTGTCATCGGTATTGACAAAAAATATTTTAACATCCCGTTACTACGATTGAAAAACATTATGATAGTTTATGTCGTTCGTTGTGTTGTCTTTGTGCCATTTCTGCTTAATTTTTTTCATTTTCTTTCATTTCATTATGGTTCGTACCAAGGAATATAAAGTCAAGATCATTTTTTATAACCAAAATTATAACGTGCTAGCCCGATTGTGTAGTGAAACTTTCCCAAATGAACTAGATCATGCAAGTTGTGTGAAAAGTGTTGTTTCCAGGTTCGTAAAAACTTTTAACATAAAAGATGCTCTCCGATCTGGTCGTCGTTCTATTAAACCTGATTCTAGTTATAGGAACATTTTTTGTTCAACTGAATCAATCACTTCGTGCAGGAGCTGCTGATGTAAGTGTCGATAAATCAGAAATTCACGAATTTATATAAAAACATAATGAAGATAGCCCAGAACGCAGACTGCAGTTTTGTGAAAAAAATGTTACATTTAATTGAAACGTAACAAAGTTTGTTTAATTAGATATGATTTAGTGAAAAAGCAACTTTTTTCTGGACGGCACAATCCTTAGTCATAATTGTCGCTAGTGAAGTGACGAAAATGCTTACTGGTTTAAAGAGGCTTATACACAGCATTCTTAGAAACTTAATGTAAGGAATTATGGCAAATGAGGTAACTGGTCTATTAGAAGAAACGGTTATACCTGCAATTGGTGCAACTATTGAAGACAGCGATGTTGATGTTAATCCAGTTTTCTAGCAGGATGGAGTGCCCCCTCACTTTTATTTTCCCGTAATAATGAATTTCCTAGACAGCGTAGTTTTGGATGACGCACAGTGGAACGGCTATATGACACCGGGACGTTGTAATATTCTACAAAATACTCATATTTACATTGATGATTTAAATAAAAATAGGTATTTTATTTATTAATACATAATACTTTGTATATTTATTTGATGTAAATTAGTACAAATATATTTTTATAAAGCGCAAATGGGTAGTTACAAACTTCAAAGCCCAATTCTTGACATTAATTTTTCGAAAGGTTCACTTTAAATAAACTTAAATAAAACATATATGATTGACTATGTTTTTTTGCAAATTGACGTTTTTTTTACACATTAGGATGTGACATATATATATATATATATATATATATATATATATATATATATATATATATATATATATATATATATATATATATATATATATATATATATATATATATATATATATATATATATATATATATATATATATATATATATATATATATATATATATATATATATATATATATATATATATATATAAGGTGTTTTTATTTTTATCAAATTTACACATTTTTTTCACTATTATAATAGTTTAAATATTATTATTTAAACCTTAAATCATCCTCATGGAAACACTAAGAGTAGAAAAGTATAATAATAAATAAGTTGGTAGGTTTTACAATTTCTATCAGTGTTTCTGGGATACTAATAATTGCACACTGCAGTCTGTAGCAAAGTTTCATTTACTACTTTGGTTTTATTTTTTTAGTTTTAATAAATCATTGCATACATGTTGGGATATTGACATAAAATACTAAATAGTGTGGAAAATATTCTACAAAATACTCATATTTACATTGATGATTTAAATAAAAATAGGTATTTTATTTATTAATACATAATACTTTGTATATTTATTTGATGTAAATTAGTACAAATATATTTTTATAAAGCGCAAATGGGTAGTTACAAACTTCAAAGCCCAATTCTTGACATTAATTTTTCGAAAGGTTCACTTTAAATAAACTTAAATAAAACATATATGATTGACTATGTTTTTTTGCAAATTGACGTTTTTTTTACACATTAGGATGTGACATATATATATATATATATATATATATATATATATATATATATATATATATATATATATATATATATATATATATATATATATATATATATATATATATATATATATATATATATATATATATATATATATATATATATATATATATATATATATATATATATATATATATATATATATATATAGGGTGTTTTTATTTTTATCAAATTTACACATTTTTTTCACTATTATAATAGTTTAAATATTATTATTTAAACCTTAAATCATCCTCATGGAAACACTAAGAGTAGAAAAGTATAATAATAAATAAGTTGGTAGGTTTTACAATTTCTATCAGTGTTTCTGGGATACTAATAATTGCACACTGCAGTCTGTAGCAAAGTTTCATTTACTACTTTGGTTTTATTTTTTTAGTTTTAATAAATCATTGCATACATGTTGGGATATTGACATAAAATTATATGTTAAGAAATCATTAAAAGCAGTTGATACTAAATAGTGTGGAAAAGAAAATCTACTTAATAAAATTTTTATAACTGAATTACAGACAATGCAAAATCTAAGTGGATGGATCTTGAATGAAATTTTGCATAGGAATAATCCTTACATAACGTAAAGGTAAGAAATAAGAACAAGTTTTATAGAAAAATACTATCTAAAAGGATTTTTTTATTAACCTAGACTGCGTGTCAAAGAAAGTACTGTTTCGGTTTCCTTAAAAGCAATAAGAGTAATACATTGTTTTTAAAAAGTCCGTAGACAATACTTTCGTTGACATCGGGCATACTATCCTATCGGATCTATTCAAAAGAATTTCTGACTCTGTTTTTGATGGATAATACCATCGGGCAAAGGACTAGTATCGGATAAACGAATATTAAAGGGGTCTTGCTACTATGCAACGACTTTTATAGACATTTTTACCTGTTTGGAGTAGAATAAATTACTCCAAAAGTTCTAAAGCTTCAGGCAATAGTTCTTTCAGTTCAGTAGTTTTATTTGACCGTAAACTTGAAATTACTGGATCGGAATGGAGTAGCATGTTATGAATAATATCCTCGTTGTTAGTAATTCTTTACATTTTTCTGGAATCATTCTCTCTGTAGTCTCGAATAAATTTATGATTGGCTTCCTGTGCGTCTTCACCCAGAAAGCCAATGGGAACTATAACGCATTGTATTATCTCTGCTCCGTGCATAAGTAGTTTATGCATCGAAGCAGGCATGTAATACCAGTCATACAAATTGGTATAGAGTTCTGCAGTCTGAAATGTATAATTTATAAATTTTTCTATATTTATTTTTTGCCCTGAAGAATTATTTAAAAAATGACATATATTATTTTCACAAGACTAACATCTTGTGATTTTGTTATTCCAGATGAAAGTGGATAATTTGAAAAAAATATTCTAGCTATATTTCCATCATTGCTTATACACTTTCCTTGTTTGACAATATCAACTAATAAGCCTAACTAGACCTAACAGGCGTCTAAATTTGTTTTGAATCTCTTTTTTTTCTATTATTTCATTTCAGTTTGGATTCGGGGTTTCGAGAAGACCATGTTTAAAATGGAATATTTTAAGATATATGTAAAACACCGAATCGACGCATGCAATGATGACATTCCGTATGATTAACAGTTTTGATTAATAACTCAGTATTAGTTGTTCGTAAGTTGTTCATTTCCTTGGGCGAGGCTTGATATGTAACATTTCATTAAATATTCCGTTTTTGTAATTCTGTTGCAAATTTGTCAGGCAATCATTGTCAGACAAAGTTTGTGGGTAATGCCTGTTTCACTGATATAGATGGATTTAGTAACGCAATTTGAGAATTAATATGTTCTAATGTGGTATTGATTATTTCGTTAGTCTCCTTCACAAAATTGTAATGAAATTGGCCTGCACATTCTTGTTGATGATGGCTTATCATTATTCCATATAACTGTACCGGTGACCGAATCATATAATTTTATAGGTATCAAACAACAAATAAATAAACACTAAGTTCATTGTTAAAAGAAATTTTGTATTGTGATTGGTCGGAAGCTCCATCACAACCCCATTTGGAAATTAAAACCAAATTAGTAAACTGTTTTTGATCTACAGCTGCAGAAGATTTGTCCAATTAATTCTGTAGATTTATGCCAACCGATGTATCAGTTATTTTCATTGTTTCCTTGCTGGGATAACATTCATTTTTAGCTTTTTGAACCTTATAATATCTTAGAAAGCGCTCACGTCCTGTTTCTGTAGTTACATGTCGAATAAAATTGTATTGTCATCTTGTTAATTTTGCAGTGACCAGGACGTTTAATGCTTCTTCCGTGCTCATGTACTATTTTTCGGGTTTTCCTAAAGCTTTCACAAAAATCTTTAGATTTAAATTGTTTTTTCGAAACAAAGCTTATATGTTCTTTTGGAAATATATATATTTCGTGTTCGTCCATTTGTAATGCACACTTAGAAAATTAAATGTTTTCCTTGAATTACCGCAATCAACACAGAATAATATGATACCTTTAAGATGATCTAACCATTTCATATTTTGGTCAATAAGACGTGATTCGGCTCTACAAAACTTGATCCACGATTGATGATCTTCGAATATAATTTTCTTAGTTTTTTGTCTACTCCCAAATGTAATTGATCAGTACTAGCTAGCTCTTTTACGTTTTTATTAGCTCGTGTACCATTTTTGAAACCTATATTGAATCCTTCAATATCAGGAATAATTGAAGATTTGTTATAATGAAATATATGTTAACTACCTTAAATAAATATTGCAATCATCATAATATAAAAATTATTGAATAATGTCTTACCAAAGAAAACACTTTAAACTAACACTACACAGTCTACATTTGAAATAATTTACGATTTTAAAAGCATTAGAAAGTCTACTTAACAACACGAATACGTTTGCTGTAATCAATTATTTTTTGCCTATACGCTTAACTTTTCTTTATTCTATGGCCACCTTGGTAGCAGATCGTAGCAGACAAATGTTATCTTTTCGTGATTGCTATACTACAGCTATTATATGGATATTAATGGTGAGCGAATCCTGTCGAAACTCAAATTTTCTAGTCCCCAAAACTTTGATGTTAGTTTGTTAATGTTATTATCACATTTCTGATAAACAAAACGATTTCTTAATACAAAAAATTTAGAAAACATTAACCAAGATTTGGAAATTATATAACAAAAATATTCACTAATTTCAAAAACAAAGTTACAGTTATAGCAAAAATTTAACGTATTAGGATACTTATATCCCAAAGTTACAATAAGATAATAATAATTAAACTTTTTTCTATTTAGTTGTGCAAGTTAAATAGTAAAATTATAAACATAATTATGTCTCTGATTTTACACTAAACCGTTCCACTATGCGACGTGACTGAATTTCTTTCTTTGGGCTTACTTAAAAGAGCGAGTTCTTATAAAGCCCAATAATTTACAAAAAAACTACAACAAAAACCATTCGAAAACTGGTCAAGATAGAGACCTTCGGTTTGCGGAAATGTTTTGTCTTTTAGAGGTCTTTAGAGAAGGGTTTAAACAGGCAAAAAAAGCTGATTTGGTGGTACACATGCAACTCTCAAATTTTAATCCTTTTATATTAACTAGTACTCGAGATTTTAGCCCATACTTAGACTTTTTGGACCCGCTGTATATTTAGGAATTGAAGAAAGATTGGAATGTATTGAAAAAATACAAACCGACACACATACGCCCGAAAAATCTATACGGATCTTTTAGGGCAAATTTGGAACTATAATAATTTTCGTAAGAAGTAAGTATTATATCTCTCTATGCTACACGGCATCAGAAAGAGCATTTTTTATTTTTGATTGGTACTTATAGAAGATCATTTATAACTACCGAATAACTCAATACACGGGGTAAAAAAGCATTACAAATATAAAAAGGTTGAAGAAGGTGTGTATTAAATGATTTTGGTAAACAAACATATGGTCCACGTATCCTACCATGGAAAGGTTAGAAATATTATTGCGAAATTTGTTTCTTTTTGCCATTATAACTTTGCTTTTAATAAACATATCTTTAAAATCTCATTTCGACGGGTTGGTCCTGTTTGCCAAAAATAAAATGAAATTCAATAATTATAGAAAAATGTACACAAAGTAAAAAAAATAAATTTAGTAATTATAAAAATTATAGCGAATTGTAGGTAGCAAACAAGAATGAAGTTGTAAAACTTGTTCAATGTTTAAAAAAAAATTATTAACTTTCCAATATTGCCTTAAAAGAAAACCGAATCTAACATAATTTTCTGCAACTTTGTGTTATTTTATTATCACATATAACTGTAGTACAGCTCTTTTACCGACGAACCCGATAGGCTGAAATTTTCCCATAATTAATTATAATTCTAAGCATGTAAGCATCATTTTCCGATATGTTTTGCTAATTAATTTATACAATACAACAATTAAGGGAAAATAATATATTTCTTCCTGAGCCCTGCCCATTGATAGACGCACAGCGGTAAGGGTTTGCCTATTCATATCTTCTTACCCCTATAATGATAATTATTAATATATCATTATTTTGTTTCATTATTTATTCATACTATTATGAGCACTTATTGTATCAGGCCTTTGTGGTAATAGGTACCTTAAACGAAATTGGACGAGATTTTTATGGGAAATTAATGATAGTAAAAAATACATAATGTGTTTTATACATTAGAAACTATATTCCAGAAATAAAAATGATGTCGGATTGGATAACATTCTGAAAAATTGTTTGAGAATGTATATCTACAGAGTGTCTTAAAAAGGTTTGTACAAAATACTATCACAAATTCTTGAAGCTAAAATATGACGATCTAACCCAACTTACCGTAATATTTAAAGTTGATATTAACACAAATACACGTAGTCAAAATAAATTTTTAAATTTTAATCATCTCGCATAAGTTTGCTAGTTTTCAAGGTATCGTTACAAAAGTTGGAATGTAGGGGTTTCTTAAAACGAAAAATTCAAATATGCTCATAATTTTACGCAGCTCCTAGAGGGCGCTTCGTGCGGTAATTTTTATAGGTTAAGATCATTGTAACTACGTGTAAAAAAAAGTTCTATTGACAAAAAACATTCCCTGTATTTTTGTCATATTATTTTGTATTCTTTATTATTTGTTTCTTAATAAACATATTTTGTTGCATAACTTCTAAAGTATTGTTAGAGTAAGTATAGTCTACAACACATTTGGAGTGCCCTATATTCCACACTCGTGACCCATACAATTCGCGCTCGGCTTGGTCAACAAACTTTTCACTTGGAATATGGGTCATTCCACAACATGTTATAGAATATATTATTATTAAATATTTTTTTAAAAAACTAACATGCAATAAATTTATTCCATAACAATAGCCACGAATCTATATATATCAATTCAGGCACTGTCGTAATAACCAACCTAAACAGTTAAAATCACATCATTCTATTCATGTTATTTCATTTGGAAGGTAATCAGTTAGAAAGGTATTAAAATTCTACAAGTGTTTTTCTTCATTTACATAAATATAAGCAATAAATGATTATTAGTTTTGTCAAATATATGCAGATAATACTAGTCTTTTACCTTAATAAATGTTCAGTTACTTTAAGTGAAAGAAATCCTACTGTATTAACGGGGCTGCGCCTGGACTCCCAGTTGGTTTTCAACCTTCATCTTGGCAGTGGCAGCATCCCACTAGAAAGCTTAGGGTCATGGTAGGGGAGGGTCTTGTATTGTCCTTTTTTAATTATTGCACCTAACATTATATAAAAATAGAAAACAAAATTTGAATGCAAAAAGTACAACACTCTTGCCCAGTGTGTTTTTGCTCTTCGCAGATTTAACCATATATTTGTTAGTTTAAATGCAGTGAGATGGCTAAACATGAACAACAGAAAGAGGCTGGATTAGTTCACTCAGTCATATCAGCAAATCAACCATCGTACCTGCGCGCAAAGTTCCAGATTCGGAATTTGATCCATACTCTTAAAACTAGAGCTCAAGACTAACAAGTCTATTCTTAGATGTAAAACTGTTATGCGTTAAATCTTTTCATTGTTTTATAATTTGCAATATTTTTTGTTTGTTTCTTGTCATTTTATATACATTTTATTTATTTTAGTGTTATGTGATCTTTCAGATAAGCATATATACAGGGTGTCCGTCGTACACACCGAAACTGTACATTCTTTGCTTACCTCAGTCCAAAAGTTGATAATAACCGTGATACAGGGTGTCAAAATTTCGAAATTTTCGTTTCGTTTTTTCTTAATAATTCATCAACAGGGTGAGAACGCGGCACGAAATTGGGAATTCGGGGTTTTTTTGAGACGAGAATTTCAAGTCTGTTCTTAGATCGAATGTCACTTATGGTACATTAAATCTCTTTAAAATATAGATAAGGTACACCGGGGTAAGTGGAACCGCATATTTAAATAGTTCATATTTATGATAATTTATTTTGAAAATTATTGCACGAATCATATTCATTTTTTTTTTGTAACTAGACAGAGGTATTAGGTATTAAAATATGTTATGGTTATTTCAGAACATTTACAAAAATTTGGTATAATGGACTCAAAAAAAAAAATTCGAATGTGGTTCCACTTTCCCACTGTTGTGGGGTAAGTGTAAACTATCTCAATTTTATATATTAGATGCCAAAGAAAAACGAGTGGGCAAGTGGAAATAAAAAGCAAATCTTTATTTGTCAAAAAAAAAATACAGCTGAAATTAAAATTTTTTTCTAACAAATATTTAAACCATCGAAAGAAATGTCAAACCTAAATTTTCCCCTTTTTTCAAGTGTAGGATTGGGCAAATACATGTGAATTTCATGTGGATTAATTACTGACTGGTCGTCTTCATCAGGCCAATGAAACGTTGATGTTAAACGTATGTTTCTGGCAAATTTTACTTCGAGACATGGTTCTTTTGAGATAATTTGAGCAACATAAAATTTATAAGATTTTTTAGTAGGCAATTTCACTATTATCCAGTTACCAACTTCGGCTGTTGTTATGTCTTTAGTAACATTATGCATAAAAGATGTCTCCTTTTCAATTTCTCTGAATTCCTCTTCTAAATCAAAATCTTCAGATGAATCACTTTTAAAACATTCATTCTCACTATCCACGTCATTTATGTCACTATTCTTTTCTTTTTGCGAATCGTTTCCTTTTTCTAGTTTTTTAGGTCTTACAGATTTCTTACTTTTGTTCTTTTCTATTTCTTTTAGTTTCTGAATAGCCTCAGAAGATGTAATAACTTCTGCTCCACTGCATATTTTTTTTCTTCCGGTTTTGGATTGGGGTGCCTGTTTTACGTGTTCTAGAAGCAACGACTCAAATGATCTTTTTTGTGTAATCGGCATAGACGGAGTGATTATATCAGCTGCTGTGTTAGGTTGAGAAATTGATACATTATCAACTTCTACAAGGGAAGCAATCCTACTCTCATTTAATGATTTTGAAGAGTATTCTGAAATATTTTGACCATATAATACTGATTTGGATGTAGATGCAACTGGTTCGATATTGCTAACGTGAAGATTTTCATTTGTTGGCAGAATAGAATCGGGCATTGGCTCAGGGGTGGCAGTATTTTGCAGAAGACCCCATCGTCGAAATGCATCTGGTTCATATTTTTCTTCTGGGATAATGTTATTATTATATGGATATATGCCAGCTTTTGCAAATCCATTAATTATAATCTTTGTGTCTAATCGCTGCCAGATTTTTGAAATGATTGCACAAAACATACTTTTTGGCAATTTTTTGCCATAGTTTTTTCTTTGCCATTTAATTAAGTCCTCATCCCATAATAATTTTAGCGGCCTAAATACACTTAAGTCCATGGGTTGTAAGACGTGACTTGAATGAGGAGGTAACTTGATAATAACCACGCCATTTTCTTTTGCTTTTTCTACAACTGTAATCGAAACATGTGAACTGTGTCCATCGTAAATTAGAACAATTGGTCTCTCGAGGCCTACGCTTTTTAAAAAATTGTTTTCAAAGTAATGTTCAAAAGTACCCGCCTCCATCCAGCCATTTTTTGTAGTAGAATATGTCATGCCAGGAAATTCTTCATCTTTATTTGGAATCCAAGAGTCCCACAAATTTTTGCCCTTAAATACAACATGAGGCGGCAACTTTTCTCCTACTGCATTTGCTCCCATTAGGACTGTTATATTTTCTCGCCCGGGTCCACTAGTAGTTCTATGAGCAGCAGTGCCTTTTTCTCCAACAACTTTAATCCGGGAGGGGTCGAGACAGAAACTGGTCTCGTCGATATTAAATATCTGAGATGGTAATAAATCTTTAATTTCTTTTTTTAAAATTTTAAAATAATCAGAAATTATAAAAGGATCCAAGCTTCTCTTCCTTGCAACTTCCACGCTTTGTGGTTTTTTTTGGCTCAAATTAAAATCTCTTTTAAATCTTCTGAAGTAATCGTCCCCGGGTACACCATTTTTGAATGTGGTGGGTATATTATTTTCCCTGACATATTGTCCGATTAGTTCCAGTACTTCTTTTTTGGATAGGCCAAACTCCCATTTTTCCATGGTTTTTATGTTGCTAGCAATATTGTTTTCTACTTCAAAGGGCAGAGCTGGTGGCCTACCCATTGTTTTACTTTTTACTCCACGTTGTCCAGCTTTATGTTTGAATATAGTGGCTTTCGGAATATTATATAATTTAGATGCTCTACACAATGATAAACTACCACTTTTAACGCATCTACTGCGGCTTTAAGAGCTTCTTTTGTATATGATGGCAAAGGTTTCGTACGGTTGTAATTTCGGACCATTTTCTACAATTAAAAAGAAAAATAGCTAAAAAGAAAAATAGCATTAATGGGGTAAGTGGAATCTAGCGGGGCAAGTGGAACCATTCAGGTTCCACTTGCCCCTGTCTGGTAATTTCCACTTGCCCCACACGTTATAATATGGGGGTAAGTGTAAACAAGACAGTTTGTCTTAACCTTAACTAACTAACACATACACAGTATTAAAATATGTTAAAGTCAACTAGAAAGTATCCTTACCTCGTTAAAGCAAAGACAGTTCTTCAAACATCCATTGAACACACTAACCAAAACAACCCATGCACAAATTTAACATACGATTAAACTTGACGCCTGACAGCAGTAATGACACACACAAGTGAAAACGCCGGCGGCGAGAAACGATTTCGTACAGTTCCAGACTTTAGTAGGTGCTAGTCTTAATAGGTGGCGGCACCAATACTACAAACGGAGTGCATTTAATAACGAGTGGTTCCACTTTCCCCATATTTCCACTTACCCCGGTGTACCTTATATAAATAATTATTTTATTTTTTAAATTTTGGTTTAATATCAATATTTCATCAGTTATCTTGATCAATTTAAGACAACCGACAAAAATTATAATATTTATATTTAAAATCCATAAATAGGATGTAATGGAATGTATGGAAATGTATATGTATAGTGTTATCCTTATTAATGAATTTTAAATATGCAAGTGCAAAACCGGCCTAAAACAAGGATTGCTTTCGATTATCACAGAGTACCTTCCTGCGATCGCCAAGAAGATCGCCGCTCCGGCGGTCAGAGATCATCGGTATGACACAATCGAAAACGCGTCTTAAATCCATGTAAAACTGTAGCATGGACTAGGAATAACACCTAGCGTCATCTATTTGGAACTCAGGGGGCTTCCGACTGGCTTAGCAGTGTGTTATGCTTAATGAGATAGTTTATAAGCATGATAAATTATTTTTTATTTAAATGAAAAAATGTTTATTATTGTTATTATTATTATAATAACTCATTAAAATCTTCCTTTTTTAAGGATTGTACAATTTATATAAGTAGACATATTAGGTGTGTACACTAGTGTCCATATTTTTGTATGCCGTTCTAGTAACTTTATTTGCTGTACTGCAACCTCGTCGTTAAATTCAGAAAGTTTATTTCATTCGGTAAGAACCTGTCCGTACTTTATGCATTCTAGATTAGCATAATTTATAACTAAAAGCAAGTCATAAGTGCTTTCCTGTTGAGTATTTTCTGTGCAAAGAAAATGTCTTTTTTTAGTAAGAATCGTAAAGAGTTTCATACTTATGTTCATTTAAGAATAGTATTCGTAGTCGAAGAACTTCTGAACCCAAACGAGAACGACAATATGAATTTTTTTGCTTTTGTTGTAAAGTAACCTTACCGACTTCCTGTATGTTTATTCTGAAAACTAAATACATAATATGTAAAATATACCTCTGTAATATGTTTTATTTAAACCAATAAGATTGCACCATGTACATGAAAAGAACACCCAGAACTAATCAAAAACTTAAATGTTCGGGATTTTGTTACGTCTGCGGCAACAAGTGATTTGTGGAACTTGTTCGCAGCACTGAATCGTAGTGTCTGATGCAAGGAATAAAACTTAGCCTGGTCGACCGATCTGAGCCTTATAATGTTATAAAATTCAAACATGTAAGCTACTATTATTTCATTTTCTTTGTATATATTTCAGCGTAAAAGTTTTTCAAATGTCAGTAAATCGATATTCTATAAAAAATTAAATTTCTTAGCTGATCTTATTCTAAAACTCCTTCTCATGGTCTGCTTCTTTTGTCTTACAAGGGATTGTAAATTTATAATATTTTTTTGCATCCTTCAAAAATAGTGTATATATTTCCAGCCAATAGCATTGATCGTAGAAAGAACGCGTCGCCATTTCCGTCCCTTTGATTTCTGAGATAAAAATGGCTAAAGCCGCATTTTTAACAACCTATATTTATATATTCTATTCGCTGTACATAAGCCCAAAACAAAAACTATTTGCGTATTGCAAAAGGCTACAATATTATCTAAGCATACTAACATCAAATTGAATTAGTTAAATTACCGTATTTGGTTGTTGAGGTGAGGAGTTTTGTAGTTCGGTTCTTTAAAGCAATTGCCTAGACAATGGCCGTGGACCGGCGAAGACAAGTTAACTTTTTTAGTTTAAATACATTTATTTGAAATTATATAGTAATTATAGTATTTACATAGTACGGCAAAAAAAACCTAACTTGTGCAGTTAGCCTTGGTCGAAAATGTTCAATCTCCAGTTTAATTTTTTGGAAGTTAGAAATATTTCATACGAAATAAAGTGTCTCAAAAAACCTGCACTAATGTCAACTATGATTTTTCAAACAGCTACCACTAATTTTTGTTTTATTTCGGATATCTCGTCAAACAACATTTATATTTTATGCCTTATATAAAAAATCAGACAATTTTGAATTACTGACATTGTAACGACTTTAAGACGCTGCAAAATATAAACATATTAATTTGGACTGAAAGGGATGATATTTTTCAATCTTTACTTTAAAATTACTTATTTTTATATACAGGGTGGCCCAACGAAAAGGTCCCACCCTTATTTATGACTTTCCTGGTATATTTTGGGAAAAACGCTTGGACACGTCAATTTTGATTTTTAGGGGGACGTCTTTTCATGTATGATTGTATAATACAGGGTGTTCCAAAAATAAGATATCGCATTACACTTGACATTTTTAAATGGAAACCCCCAATTTTTTTTCTATTTTTGGATTCTCCAGGAAGTTTTTAGTAACTTTTGTATAATAGAGTTTATACCTATCTTCAACCATTTTGAAGTTTTTTTAATTTTTTTTATAAAATTCGCCTCATTTAATTTAGTACTGATAATACGGAAAAAAATAATAATCACCGATACCAGCAAGAAATTTAGCATCCGTCAATGTCATCGTAAATCATAGAACAACTTTATCTTTGATTTGAAATCGTTAAGTTGCCTAGTTCTATTATAATATTTTGCAATGATTTATTCAATTCAAGAAAGGGTCGAAATAACGAAACTGTATTATCAAAACGGAAGCATTGCAAGAGCTACCGCCCGGTTGTTTAATGCGTTACATCCAGACAAAAATATTAACCATAAGTATGTGGCTAAATTAATAAGAAAATTTGAAGCAACTGGATCTGTATCTAATATTCGCCGGAATCAGGAAAATCGTCCAAGTAGAAATGAAGCCAGAGAAATAGCAGTTTTGGGACACGTGGCTCTTGACAACACCCAAAGTACTCGTGGTCTGGCTACTTCTTCAGGATTTACACGCTCAACAGTGCAAAGAATTTTGAAATCCTATAAATTTCACCCGTACAAAACTAAACTTGTCCATGAGCTTAATGAAGACGATTATGATAGAAGGTTGGAGTTTTGCGAATTAATGACACAACGTTTGAACAATAACCCAAATTTGTTATTTAACATTTGTTTTTCGGATGAATGTACCTTCTATTTACATGGTGCTGTAAATAGACATAATTGTCGATATTGGAGCGACTCGAATCCACATTTGTTTCGAGAGGTACATTCGCAATACCCACAAAAAATTAATGTCTGGGCCGGCATTTTCGGAAATCATATTGTAGGACCTTTCTTTATTCCTGGAAACTTGACGGGGGAGTTGTACTTGGACATGTTGGAAAATACAATAGAGCCACGAATAACCGAAATAATAGAAAATGAGGTTAATTATAATGAAAATTTTCTTCATTTCCAACAAGATGGTGCACCACCGCACTATGTAGCTCCAGTACGACAGTTTTTGGACACCCATTTCCCAAATCAGTGGATCGGACGGCGCGGCCCCATTGAGTGGCCACCAAGGTCTCCGGACTTGAGTCCTTTAGATTACTTTCTTTGGGGACATATAAAAAGTAAGGTTTTTAGTACGAAGCCAGACTCCATCCAAGATCTTCGGGAGCGGATCACGGCGGAATGCAGACAAATAACTCCAGAAATGTGTGAAAATGTTAGGAATAGATTTGAGCAAAATATTTATTATTGCATGGAGGTAAACGGACACCACTTTCAACATTTATTACCACATTGACTTTTTGACACATTGTAGCTAAGTAACTAATTTTTGTTTAAATTTTAATGTGAATGTAAAACTGTAAATGGTTTAGTGTTCCTGATTCCGGCGAATATTAGATACAGATCTAGTTGCTTCAAATTTTCTTATTAATTTAGCCACATACTTATGGTTAATATTTTTGACTGAATGTAACGTATTAAACAACCGGGCAGTAGCCCTTGCAATGTTTCCGTTTTGATAATAAAGTTTCGTTATTTTGACCCTTTCTTGAATTTAATTTATCAATACTTGATATTATTCAATTATTCAAATAACTTCAAAATGGTTGAAGATAGGTATAAACTCTATTATACAAAAGTTACTAAAAACTTCCTGGAGAATCCAAAAATAGAAAAAAAATTGGGGGTTTCCATTTAAAAATGTCAAGTGTAATGCGATATCTTATTTTTGGAACACCCTGTATTATACAATCATACATGAAAAGACGTCCCCCTAAAAATCAAAATTGACGTGTCCAAGCGTTTTTCCCAAAATATACCAGGAAAGTCATAAATAAGGGTGGGACCTTTTCGTTGGGCCACCCTGTATGAATAATCTGATTTTGGAATTGATTCCTTGATTTATTTTTCTCAATTCCATATTTTCATAACAGTTTAATTATATAGTAAATATGAAACTTTGGTAATAAAGCATATTTTGACTTTGACATGGTTTGGCCTAGAATTTTCTATTATTAATTTTAAGTGCGTTTAGATAATTTCTGATATCTCTTTGTTCTTCTATATTTCGTAAAGTAACGAACATCATTTATAGGAATTATTACATTTTATTAATAGGTACGTTTAACTGGTACTATTTTTGTATTATTGCAATATTCGATGATATTTAATAAAAAGAAAACAAAATCATAGAGAATCAAATATTTGTCCGCCTTAAACGGGACACATCCGACGAGACAAGTCTGTATAAACATTATTGGCGTTTGACTTCGGTTAGACCACTGGCTTATTGTCAATTGGAATAGTATTATGCCATAGCACGACCCCTAGGTTTTAAAGGGCGAGTGAGATTAAATATCTTATGAAACGAATATTTTATACTATTTTTTTCTGTTGTGTTCTATATTTAAAAAAAAAATATCTTTAAAAACACATTTACTCCTGAATTTTTTTACGTTGGTGACAATGCATGCCAAAAAAATTGACAATACATGCGCACCATTTTTGTTTTCCAATTTTGAGACGTGACCGGTTTCAAATTCGAGGTGGCCATCACTTAGCATTGCTAACTTTGTAGAGAAAAAAAGTAGTATCGGAAAGACGCCTTTATTACTGCAAAATAGAAAAAAATATTATTTGTTGTATGTTCTGATATATTTATGTGCTACTTTTAAGCATGGTCAACTTAACCTACGTATATCCAAAGAAAATTATTAACTATTCGCAATCGACTGTCGTAAAAAGATTATTTCTAACAAAATTTTATTTTACTCTCTTGTAGTTCGTTATTACTGTTTTTAAAAACTCGCATGTAGTAACGATTTTGTCGGTTTCGCATATCATCGTAAATTACCTATATGATTTATGTTAATGCGTTCAATTTCTGGTAAACTATGATTTGTTATTGTCTGAATAAACAATATTTTCAGCGTCACGTCGCTTGATAAATTTGTTATTGCATTTACGAACAGGATCGTTATGGAATTACATCTTCTGTCATTCTAGAATTAATGTATATGCCATGTTCTCTGAGAAAGAGGAAAAGTTGCATTTTAATTAGCTAGAAAGTTTGCTCAACAGCTGTAAGCCAAATTATCAAATATCTGGTAATCCAGATGAACGCCATAAACACTCTGGAGTAAAATTACCAAGCTTCACGAAACTTGTCACTGTTATATTTCCTGGTCCATTATCCGAGTAAGTAAACGTCACAGTAAGGCCAATTTATAATGTAAGTTATTGCGGCTCTGTTCGACCTGGTAAGGGTGTTTTTGCTACATATTTAGTTTTGACACTTTCTCTCTCATTGTAATAGGTTTCCCGAATAAATTAAAGCCTGATTACAGAACTGACTCTATATACAGTGTGTTTTACTTAAGATGGACAAACGCCGATATCTCGGTTAAATTTCAATGGATTATTTTCATTTTTGTTACGATTACGTGGAGTAAGAGGCGCAAATTTTCATCCCGTTAATGTGGCTATAACTTATAGGCGTACGTTTTTATGGGGACAGAAAAAGAATATTTTGAAGAATAAACACCCTGTAGGAAAGAATTGCTTTTAAATCAACTGTGAATGGTTCACAACCTAGAACATGAAAATACCAATTTTGGTAATAGCATGTCAAAAGGTGTTTTTAGTGATATTTAGACAAATATTTCAAGATGGCACGAAATATTGTAATATCGAAAAAATCAACGTTCAATCAAAAATCCAATATGGTAAAACAAATTGGGGTTCTATTAAAATGTTTGAAAATCATCGTAAAAAAATCTACTTACTTTTAAAGAGCTTTATTGATTCTATATATCATATCTTATACTAGGAATAGCTTATCAGCTTATTCTAAATAAATATATAATTTCCAACAAATTTAGTTTAATTTGACTCCAAAGGAAATAACAAGTATTACACGTTATATACAACAAAAAACAAAAATAAATATCACAATTATTAGGAACTCAGTTGAAAGTCCCCTACATAAAATGCATTTAATACTGGTACTGTTAATAAAAAATTACAGTAATTCTAGAAAGTGTTGTTTCAATTTCCTCTTAAATAAGTCCTGCTTTCTAATACCCTTTCGAAGCTCAGGCAATTTATTATACAATTTTACATCATTGTGATGGACTTAATACCTATATTTGACCTCTCTTGTGGTAACTAAATGTCATTTCTTTGTCTAATACAATGTTTATGTACATCACCAACTTCTACAAATTCAACAGTAGATTGTTCAGTTTTATTAACAATATGATGGACATACAAAATAATTTTGGACCTATAGATATTATCGATATTAAGTAATTTACTTATTTTATACAATTCGCACGTAGGATATCTAGATGACAATCTGAAAACATTTTTCACTGCTTAGAGTTCTTAATGGTCTCAAATAACAATCAGAGGCTGTGCGCCATACAGATATCAGGTAATGCAGATGGCTATATATATGTGGGTAGTAAAGTTGTTGACGCAATTTCCTCTTTAACAGGTACATAACTGACTTGATTATTACACATATAGACCAAGATAATGTGCTGTTTATTAAGAGGCCTAAATTGCTATATTTTTTAAAATTTGGTTCTCAAATTTTATAACATAGTTATTATTAGGATTTCTTTTGCCAATAAACATAAAGAAAAATTTCTCAATATTTGCCGTAAGTTTATGATATTTTAACCAGATACTTATCTTGTTGTTAAGTCATTAACAATATGCAATTTTATTAAATTAATGTTTTTTCCTCTGTATACTATTGTTGTATTATCTGCGTACAACTCTGCCATTCAATGGTAAGTGACTAATTGAATTCATGTATAATAAAAAGAGTGTTGGGCCTGATGCTGAGCCTTGGGGAGCTCCACACCTAATGACCTGTGTAGCACTGCCGACGTTGTTAACACTGACATACTGTTTTCTGTTTGTTAAATAGTTCACAAACCACTGATGTGGAACCCCCCTTACTCCTGCTTCAGCTTATTTTAAAAAAGTATATTCTGATTAACAGTGTCAAATACCTTTCGCAAATCTAAAGACACTAGAGAATAAATATTTCCATTATCAATTTTGTATATCTGATATCAAATCTATTACTGCAATCTCTGTGTCTCTAGCTTAGCGAAAACCATACTGTCCCTCACATAAAAATCCATGCCTATCCAAAAATAATTGGAATGTCTCTTTGACACAAATTTCCAATAGCTTTGAAAACACAGGCAACACAGATACTGGTCGATAGTTTGAGGGAATTTCACAATCACCATCCTTAAATGAACGTCGCACCTTAGCTATTTTTAACTTCTCAGGCACTACACTTCTTTCGAATGATATATTAATGATTTTTGCAATGACACATTTTTTTTGAAGATTCTTAACCTTGACACGGTGATACCATGCACTCCACTAGCTCTACAAAAAATAATTACTTAACATAACCTAGATTGCTCAACTGGTAAATCCGGGATTCTCTTTGACAGCTCTGGTCCAATATTAATAAAAAAAGCATTGAACCCATTTGCTATTTCTTCACTTTGAGTTGAAAGTATATCGTTTTGCTTTAATGTTGGAATTATGTTTGTGGTTTGATGTCTATTGTATAATATCTTGTTAACAGTAGCCCAGGTTTTTCTTTCATTTCCCACTTATTCAGTTGACTCCACATTTTGTACGAATATCAAGTGTGACATAGAAATTTAGATAAATTAGAAACTAACTGGTAAAATGTAAAAAAAATGGGTGTAAAATAACTGCTTTTTCCATTTTTTTCGTAAAAAATCTGGTAGATCCTAGGCAAAAGAGGAAGGGGGAAATAACCCTAAAATAATTATTTATAGCCTAAAATTAAAACATAATAAAACATATTCCAATAACAACAATAAATATTAAATTTTACTATTACCTATACAGCACTAAACTTAAAAACATTATTACAAGGTGACTTAAATTTAAGCAGGTTATTTGCACTAATTTATAACAGAAATATTACAATTGCTAATAGAAAATAAATTGACCAGCAAAAACTAACAAATGAAAAAAACTAAAATATATTATTTTCCAACAAACCACCATGGTTTGCTACACAGCTTTTATACATGTTCCTCATTTCTAAGCGCACTTTCTGCAATTCATTACGGGAAGTTTCCGTACATGTTTGACGTACTCGATTTTGTAAGTCTTCTAGTGTGGCACGACGATTTTTATAAAAACCCAACGGTGTTAAGTCTGGCAACCTAGGAGGCCATGGTATGAATGGGCTGTTGCGATCGATCCATTTATTGTAACAGTTTTCATTTAACAATTCTTTGACCAGGGCAGAATTGTCAATTAGGATTCCATCTAACTGAATGTGCAGGTGCTGCTCGTTTACCAAAATTCGTTTTGAAGAAACTCGACGAACCTTGCACCATTCAACGCTGTGTTAAAGAAAAACGGTCCAATGATCTGATCTTTTAAAATACCACAGAATACATTCAAATGTTGCTAGTACTATCTTTTACAATTAATTACCCAATGAGTATTCTCAACACCCCATTTTCTGATGTTCTGGGATGATACGGTACCGTTTGTAGAAAACATGACTTCAACATTAAATAGGATTTTTTTAATATGCTATAATCTTCATAGAATAAGTGCTGTATTTGTAAGCAGTGGTCCATTCTTCTTTCTCCATCGGCTTCTTCTAATGTGTGTTAAAAATTAGGCTTACATAGTTTAATACCGTTCCTTGTTAAATATCTTGAAACCGAACTTTTGTGCTTTAGAATTTAATAGATTTGAAAATGGAGTTACTTCAAAGTAATTTAAAATTTGCCTATTTTATGGGTCACCCACAAGAAACGCGTTTTTTCTTACCTCGTTCTACTCAACCATATTTAAACATTCTATGAAATTTAACAACCATATTAATTTACACTTTTTGTGAGAATCTAAATTCTTGTTGAATATCAAATAATGCTTTCTTTTATTTACATAGAAACCGAATTTTATTCCATTGTATTATCGATGGCACAGTACACTGGAACTTGATAGAAAAAATTTAATTTGTCGATTTATTTGGAGATTCAATTAGAGGCAATTAAAGCCAAACATCATTTAATATAGTTGCTAACTATATATTGCCATGTAATCAATATTGCTCGGTAACACAAATTATCGGAACTTCCATCATATGAGTGAGTGAACCCTGTCACTCATATGGTGAGAAAATTTTAAGTTACTGTGAATTAATTTCCTATTCATGCCGGCTGATATTTAAAGCCCTGCGGAAATCAGCGTTTTCGAGTATTTAGATATAAATAGTGCAGTAGCATTTTGACAAATATCAGAAAAAGGCAACGTACAAAAAGAATGGATTGTTGCTCAACAATGCAAAGTATGATTAAAATAACATATGCCACGATATTTTGTTATTTAATAATGCTACATTATCTAATATTATTTCGGTATCACCTCACAATATGCGGAGCTTTCAAAATTTGAAATTTAATTATCGCAATATTTCTCCCTCTATTGAACGGCTGGGGATTCCCCGAAATTATGTAAAAGGAATCTTAAAAAATCGGTCCATATATGCTTATAATTATTTGGTAATAACTTGTACACATCATATAAACTGTAACTTATTTAATTTTATTTCAATTTTTAACACATAAAGGCAATGGCATTTCTTGGCAGATTTTCTAAGAATAATGCTGTTGCCTATCTTTGATGACGACTACTCGCTTCACTAGATGTCTATCTTGCATGAGAATTTTGGATGTTAATTAATTCACCGGATCTAAATAGGTTTCCTCATCGATGTGAAGATAATTACATCAATCACTTTATTCGAAGCTAAGTTTATCTAACACATTTATGCCAATTATTTTCTTTTTAATGGCCATCTTGGTTATCCTTTCACGCCAAGGAAAAAAATCAAGAAATTCTAAGGATAGCAGGTTTTATTGGCAGTTTTATTTATGGTAAAAATACACATGAAAATACATTATAGTAAGACTTTTGTAGGTAACTTTTTTGCAAATATTGGCTTTCGTTTATATTCCTGATCACATCCTCTTATAAGAAACGGACAATATTCCTCCATAACTGCTGAAAACCATCTGCCTTCGCAGTGTTGCGCCGTTGTTAGTGTATCTTGGTCGTCACTAACCGCCCCCAAATTTCAGAGGAAGAAGAAAAGAGGGTCTCTTGTGGCCATTCTGGAGCAGAACTGCTTTTAAACTTATTTTAGAAGAATTTATAAATAAGCGTCATTCTTCTGCAAATGCTAAAAAAAGGAGGATAGCTCCTGGTTACGGTTCCTAAATATGGTAACTTTGGTTCCAGTGGCTAGTAAATACCACTGTTGTAATCTTAACCATAATGGTTCAGAATGCTCTTTGAACAAGTGGAGGTCCCGAACTAGATCATTGAATTTAGCTTGTTCGATTAAATTCAGTTAATAATAAGAACCGCCCTTTTCTGATACATTATCAAGTTCTGCCTTATCATCATACATTTATGTATTTTCCTCCCAATTTGCATGGGGTACTGGAACTGGTAAACCTTCTCTAGTACTTAAATTAAAACATACATATTTTGTATTTTTTTTTATATTTTGCTTGCTGATTTTTAATTAAACAAGATTAGGTCTCAAAATAAATAATACATTAATTTTGTTTAATTATGTCGTTCCTATAAAACCATTCCATTTTAAAAAGGCATGATATTATTTTGTAAAAAATTGATGTTTCTTGTTATTTAACATTTAGCCATGACAAGGTAAATAATGCGACTGTAGAACGAAACTCCCTGTTGTTTGGCAGATTATTGAATGGGGTCATTTAGAAGAATTGAATCAGTACATTTTTTACGCTTTTTAGTACATCTAATGGCCGAGCGCTGCGCTGACGTAGCGATCTCTTGAGAATAGTTTAATTGGAGTCAAGGCTTCTGAAAGTATGTTGGTAATATTTATAGCCGGAGAGCTCGTGACAAAAAACTGGAAGAGTTTTGTAATGGCTGATATTTCAATATGAAGTAATATTAAGGGTGTACATGTATTAGCACCCACTCGCAAGGTCGTGTCGTGGGGCACTTGGCGACGATATGCTTTAAAGTATGTCCTAATGGCTAAAAATTATAAGGTTGGTTTCCTAATCGAGCAATGATGTCTCCGGACTTTGATTTTTCCCTTCCTACGCACGGCGCCATTTTTCTCAAGTATGCTTTCACAGATATATGCATGTGGTTGAGATCTATTACTCACCAAAAGCATGATCTGCTATATCACTTCGTTAAGGCCCTAATGACAAAAAACTATATCTCAGGAAAGGTGTTGCCGATTGTGCCAAACTTTTTTAAAAATGCTTATGATATCATCTTACATCAAAAATTACAGTTCTTGACAGCTGACGGTTGACATGTGATTTTTGACCTTGACAGGTGACATTGTCAGATGACATGTGACACGTGATTAGTTAGTGCTTGTGCAGATCTAATAATACCCACATATAATAATTAGCAATAAACCAATTTTCAGACATTACAAAACTCTTGTAATGACATCAGTATCGCAACAAATTATGCGACGTGGTGACTGGCTGAGTTGCACAACTATGAGATCTGACCACTTTCTGACGTTTTTTGTAATAGGGGGTTATTATTTAGGTCTGCGTAAGCACTAACTAATCACATGACACCGTCAAAAGTCACCTGTCAACTCACATTTATCAAAGCTGTGATTTTTAGTCATTTTTTTTTTTAATTAAAATTTTGCTTAGGTACATAATATAACTTTAAATTACCTAACGAATTTTGGTAATTTTTAAATATATAAGACGATATAATTTTTTGTCTGTATAAACATATTTTTAAAAGTTAATTGAATCAAATTTAGTACGTATCATGCTACAGACTAACTTCATTTACATCGTGACAGGGTGATATATTTTTGGGGTCCGTTTTGACCCACTCCTACTTTTTTCTTCGACGTCGCTGATACTTTTGCCAAAGGACGTTTTTTGTGTTTAATTTTCTTGTTAACTTTCTTTTTTGTATCTTACAATTTTTTGTTATCTGGTACTGCTTAGATGAAATCGACAAAATATTGACGGTCTATAGGATTTTTAGATTCCACAATTTAAGTTTGACATAGAAAAATATGCTTACGCCACTTGTCATTGAAGATTATTTATAATGACAACTTAAGTATTTTTAATCAAAACTATTTATCTTGTAGGAAGTTTAGTTCTATAAAAATTGCAAAATTTTAAGAAATTACTTCCATTTTGATAATTTATGGGGTTGCTCTGGTGAATGCGGGGAAACGCGTTTCTTGACAGATGAATAAGTAACAATGGAAAAAAACTTAAAATTTGAAAATCCGCAAACATAACGTTCTAGGGTATTCATGTTGATAGAATTTTTTGTGAGCATCAATTAAAAATATTTTCGCTGTAGGTTGATCGGAAATATGTTAAGTCAATTTATACTGCTTTTCATCGATTTGAATTCATATTTTTAGCTTAAAAACATAACTTGCTCCACATATTATGTGAGTTTATCCATATATGTTATGCCCGATACTGCAGATTTTCTAATTAAACCAGCAGCTTTTATATCAGTTTTAGCCGTTTTTAAATGAATTTTGTAATTATTTTTTCTTTGCTGCCGATATACAGCACTTACCATCCTTATACGAATAGCAATACGCCAGGTGTGGCAACATCGTCCACTTTATTCTATTTGTCGCGCTTTTACGAAATGCGGATTGTCCAAACTTTACCAGAGATGCACCTGCGAATATAAAATCTCAGTTGCGTTGCGCTCTCGCCATAGTTTTAATCTAACGTCACCATTGGGTGTAGAGTAGAATTAAATCAAGAATAATTAAATTTTGGATTTACGAGACCTGAAGTCAATGGAGAAGTCTTTGCGTGTAATTTATTCTAACATTTTGGAGGTTGGCAGCAGAAACCTAAAAACCTTAAACGGCACATGGAAACAGTTTCTCACGATCAAATAGTTACATGCAAAAAGCCGGAGACTGTTGGTGTAAAACTTATTCCCACAGCTGCAAAATCCCTCTGGCTAATGATAACGTTCATCGTCGAACTGGCGATATAGCGAAAGATATGGAGAAATAACTTTTGCCGAAACTGCGTATAAGCCTTTTTCAATTCATCTTGATGGGCCGATAGATAGCAACAAGGATTGCCATTTAATAGCTATTGTTAGATTTTGCG
The DNA here is from genome assembly GCA_030620095.1 of Kuschelorhynchus macadamiae. Classification (NCBI taxonomy): domain Eukaryota; kingdom Metazoa; phylum Arthropoda; class Insecta; order Coleoptera; family Curculionidae; genus Kuschelorhynchus; species Kuschelorhynchus macadamiae. The sequence continues at coordinate 827,091 of JAUTXW010005407.1, forward strand.
ACGGAATATCAGCAGTTTAGGAGTTAAATTTTGAAACCAATAAAAAACAGAGCTACAGCCCTTGCTTTATTTATTATATTGGATGTTGATTTAAATAACAAAAAATTTTAATGTGAGAACTATGCAAGAATTGTGAGTGAGTAATGTCCGGAAGATTCCCAAGCTTACGAGCTTGTGTGAGGCAAAAATCTCCCTAGTGCTCTGGAGATATCGCATGATCCACAGACAAGCCCTTGTGGCTCAGTTATAACTGTGGTGAATTGTATAAAAATGAGGCCCTTAAAATCCAGATTTTTTCTGCACTTTGCAAAGGTATTCAGCTTTACTTTTTTCATTATGAATCAAGATGATTATCACGTGGCACATTTTTACAACGTATTTACGAATTAAGAGATGAAATCGTAATATTTTTAAAAGATGAAAAGCGCCAAGGTATGTCTTATGTCTAGATTACTTGGAAGCCAAGCTACTTTAAACTAGAATTAAAGCAAAAAACTTAAACCTGTTTACTAATATGAAGGAATTTGTAAAACCATACAGCTGAAGAGCAAGACATTAAAGTTTTATTTGCCACAATTTAAAATCATTTAGCCAGTTGACTAAATATTTTAGGAGGTATTTTATAACCGACATAAACTTAATAGCAAGATACGAGTTGGTCAAAATACTCCGACGCACATCGAGATTTGACAGTACTACAATGGAGCAATGATTTGTCGGTCATTTTGACAAAAACTTTATTATGATATGGGCTATAATATTTTTGAATAGTCGCACTGAGCTAGTGTATCATTACTTTACATAAGATAAACTGTAGAAGTACATTGAGGAAGCACGGCTATAATATTACAAAGTTCTGGAATGACCAGCTTACCGTCCAGATCACAATCTGATTGAACTCATATGAGATACATTGCGACGAGGATTATTTACTTATAGAAAATATCAATAAACTTTTTTTGCAGTATTGAGGTAGAGAAACCAGAGAATTGCATACATTTTATTAGTAATATTGCTAAAATACTGTCTTATTGAAAAACTAAATCAAATAATATCAATTTATCATTTTTAATCATTTCCATTTAATGAATTAATTAAAAGTAGGTAAATATTCATTATTTCCACCGCACGTCATTCTAATACGACTTCAGTTTTGTATGTCACATAGTGTAATTAAAAGCAGTCTTCAGACAATAAATTCTAAAGCGACACAAACAAAATCTGATAAATCCTGATGCGGGATTTGAGTGAGAAATAACTTTATTATAGGCAACAAATTGTATGTGAACCGAATGACTTAAGAGCGAATCTATTTTTATATTTGAATTGACGTTCATCCACTTATTTGTTTCAGCTACAAAATTTCTCTCCATATTTTTACCTTCAGTATACGTAAGTGTGGAGTAAAATGAAAACAGCATTTATTTTTTTTGTTGGAATTTTTTACGTAATTTAAAGTTAGAAGAATTGCATTTCGTGCTGTGTTCATGTAGACATTCAAAGAAATATTAAGTTTATGTTAATCAGTCTAGAGTGTGTGCGTTGCTTAGTGATTACAATAGAGAAAAGTTTTGAGAGTATTTAGCATACGGCCGTATAATTTATTTTTGGTTTTTTTGTATTCACTTTTGCGATGTATTGCAGTTCATGATTTCACGATTAAAAATTCTTGTGGGCCTAATACAACCTAAAAAGGTAAACTCTGGCTTTTATTATCTTAGCTAGAGAAAAAGATCGTATGTTAAGAAAAAAGTTGTTTTTGTTTTAGTTATTAAGAGTGGGGTGTTTTGGTTTTAAGTTAAGATATAGCTATCTCTGAAAGCCTTCTATTAGCATTTTTTTTGAAATGCTATACACTATCATAAACAAAATTTATTTGTTATTTTTAGACAGCTGGCTAATTTTGTGTGTTGGCAAATGACTAGTTCTACATACGGTGCTGCTGGGATTAAAGACTTGAGGTATGAAAATGAATAGCTGGTACTTTAAACTCGTTTTTCTCTCAAGTTACTATGATATATATATATATATATATATATATATATATATATATATATATATATATATATATATATATATATGTTATTTCATTAGAGCAAGTCGATGGTAATCTGCAGTAAAGCGACAGTTCACCAACAATCTGGCGTTGTTTAAGTGATGGAAGTGATATGCAGACATTCAGAACAACGAGTAGATCTTTTTGGATATAATCCAGAATTTTAATACATAGAAGAAAAACTGTTGAGTATACAGAGGAAAAGGGAGATCACTGCACATATTTTAAAACGTAAAACTACACGTAATTTCGAGAAAAAAGGTCAATATTATAGAAAATCAACACCCAAGGCTTTAGAGTTATAGCAATTTTAAAATTTTTATTTTTTTTTGACACGTCGACAATATTGCAGTTATTCTCTGAGCACTTTTCGGTAAGTTATTTTGAACGCTATGTAGATTAGATGTTTTATGATGATGTATTCGATTTTAAATTTGTGTCGCCCAAATATTCTAAAAAAAACCATAAATCATTATTGTTTTATCAGGCTTCAAGACAGTATTTACCTAAATTAAGAAACCAATATTTTTGGATAAATAAAAAGTACTGATAACGGATACTCAAGTGGCAAAAATTAATAATAATTACAATGAACGAGTTTGTTATCCCAGTAAATTTCGCAAAATTTATATCTAGCCTAATACTATATAGAACAATAAAGAGAACCTATACAGCTTCCTGCACAATGAAAGGTGCGGTTGAGTCGATGGTGAAGATCGTTTTCACCAACAATTTTACCACCATGGTACACTACCTTCATTTGACCCCAAAAATAAAAAATTGAAATTACTTTGTCGGTGTCAGTGGCGTACGCAGGGGGAGGAAAAAGGAACACCAGAGCTAATAACCCAAGTAAACAAAATTGTTTTTATAAGGCATTATTACAAATTTTGTTTGCTGACAAAAAATGAGAACCTTTTTTTAGTCGTCGCTGAGATTTCTATCTATATTTCTTTCTATCATTGGTAGTCTATAATCTGGAAATTATTCCTGATAATTGTTGCAGCATTTAGTGCATTTTGTCATGCTTCACCGAGAGTGAGCATATTCAACTGTTGTATAAATTTCCAAACACACATTCCGAAATTGCATTAATATTAAGTAAGTACAAATAAATTAATTATTTACTTATGAGAAGTGTTTGTCTGTATATAATAACAAAAAATCTGTAAATTTCCTTTACCCTGAAATTCCCTCTTTAGGAATCTTTCCTTTTATTAGGAATGGTGAAGTGTAACCCGGTTTAGTTTAGTACATAGTAATTTAGTAACACATCTACACTGTCTTTTAAAACATTCTTATTCATCGCTATTTTGTTAGATCATATTGGATGTCTGCCAATACTTTAAAAGTTTCTACCTATACCACACTTGATTTTTGGGCATAATTTAAAATAAATTCAATAAGTGGTTTTTACATTAACACACACGGCCATTTTGTTACATCATGTTGAATTTGTACCAGTTTATCCCTAATCACATTTAATTTTTTTGCAAAGTTTAAAGTCAGACCGCCGTTTTGTTCACATCACATTTAATACTTGCACAAAATTTTAAATTAATCTAATAAGTAGTGTTTTCAGGCTGATTTTTTAGATATTTTCAAAGGCCGCCATTTTGTTTTGCTATCTTATATTCATACCAAAATATTACCAGTTTATTCCTATATAACCTTTGATTTTTGTGCAAAATTTGAGGTAATTTGGATAATTAACTTTTTCAGTAATACATTTTTTAACGTTTTACTAGGCCGCCATCTTATTCCGGCATATTCGACTTTCACCAAAATATTACCAGGTCACCCCCATATAACCCCTATTTTTTGACCAAAATTTAAAGTCACTGTGATAAGTAGTTTCTAAGCTATGCCGTGAGCTGACGGATAGACAGACAAACCGACTGAATTGATAAAACATATTTTTTGGCATCTAGGGATGCTAAAACGTGAAAATATCTAAAACCTGAGAGGATGAACTTTTCACGATTACAAATATCATATTTAGCTACAATTTTGTTCCGTCATCTTGAATGAATACCACCGTTTTACTCGTTCATCTGTATACCACAATTATTAATGGCACACAATTTGAAATCAGTCCATTAAGTTATTTTTCAGGCTGAATTTTTAAATCTTTTACTAGCTGCCATTTTGTTCCGCGATCGAACCAAAATTTTACCAGTTGATTCCTATATAATTTTTGATTTTTGTGCAAAATTTGGAGATAAATCGGATAAGTAGTTTCTTAGTAATAATTTTTTTAACATTTCACTTGGCCGCCATTTTGTTTTACCATGCTGCATTTTTACCAAAATGTTACCACGTCATCCCCATATGACCCTTAATTTTTAGCCAAAATTTAAAGTCAATCGCCTAAGTAGTCTTTAAGCTATGCTGCGAACTGACAGACAGATAAACCGACGGACGGACCGACCGACGAAATTGATAAAACAAATTTTTTGGAATTTAGAGACTCCAGAACGCAAAGATATGTAAAACCTGAGAGGGCGAGTCTTGAATTAGTACCACAGTTTTACTAGTTCATCTGTATACCACAATTATGTATTGCGCACAAGTTGAAATCAGGTCCTTAAGTAGTTTTTCAGGCTGAATTTTTAAATATTTTACTAAACCGCCATTTTGTTTCTCAACCTTGGATTCGTACTAAAATTTTACCAGTTGATTACTACATAATACTTGATTTTTGTGCAAAATTTGAGATAAATTTGATAAGTAGATTATTAATAATATTTTTTTTTAACATTTCACTAGGCCGCCATTTTTTTTTGCCATATTGGATTTTTATCAAAAGGTTACTAGGTCAACCCTATATGACCTTTAATTTTTGACCAACATTTGAAGTCAATCGGGTAAGTAGTTTTTAGCTGTGTCGCGAACAGACAGACCGACAGACAGACCGACGGAATTGAGATAACATCCTTGAAACGTAAAGATCTGAAAAATTCTCGGAGGGTGATTTTTTTACGATTACAATACTTCCCTTATATGGGGGAAGTAAAAGCAACTGCAGAGGCCGGAAGACGAGGCTTAAATTGCAACAAAATAATTTGGCTACTGCATGCACACCATTTGCAAATTATTTTTTGCCTAAAATGCTTGTAATTCTCCTTGAATCCTGTATAGGAAAAATATATAAAAGTGAGCACGACTTATGATATTAGTTTTTTAAAAACACTGTTGTTATTGGCTTAAAGGCTTTAAACTAAAAAGGTTTTTTTTATTTTGTTATTTTAGACCCACTTGGTTATGTTATATTTTCCCTAAATTTTCTGGATTTATTTACATATTACACATTTGAACGTTGTCTGTCATTATCCCGGGCTTATAGGTTAAAATTTAATCGCTTAGAAAAAGAAAAGCAAATTTATGTTACAGTTAAATGGCATTCACTTAAATCGTGTGAAACGTACCTCATCCTGAGCTATAGGAATAAAAGGAAGTTCAAAATCTACTTGCATCGTTGCACGCAAGGCATTGTTAACCAAATTTAATGTTACGTTACTGTTGAAATCGCAGGATAACATACCGGAAAAAGAAATAAATCGCAAATTTCATTTGCTTCTGCCCATTATCAAAACATTTATCGCATAATTTTGCATAGTGTTTAGATTTAGTATTTAATGCATAGTTTGGTTAATATGTTTTGCTTTTGTTGCTTGTTTAGTTATAATATTTCACTCAGTAGAGGCAAATATCAATGAAAAAATGATTTTTTAACTGAACAAATCGTGATTAGAGCGATTTAGTTTTACCGCTGTAATTCCCTATCTCTAATTTTTTAAATAAAATCACTCATCTAACTAATTGAAGCTTGCCATGACCGATAAAATTCAAACAAAACACTTGCCTTGCGATGGCATTTCATATGTCAAATTCAAATTCATTTATTCAACATAGAAATTACTTTTACAGCAATTTATAGGTCTAGTCAGATCAGATAGGAAGAAAGAAACTACAAGAGAATACTGATCCTGAGAATAAAGAAAGAAATAAATAATTAAAATTAAAACTAAGAAGCAAACACTACATTACATAAGAGCACATAAGCACGATTTGTTAACATCACATAATTAAAATACTGAGTAAAACCTATTTGTGTTCTAAAAATTCCTTAACTGAATAAAAGGCATGTTTAGACAGAAATGCTTGTACTTTTCTTTTGAGAAATGTTTCTGGTTTCTCCTCATTTCCCAATATGCATTTTAATTTATTAAAACATTTTATTCCGGTATATGAAGGTGAGTTTTGTGCTACTATCAGCCTAGAGAATGGGCATTCTGAAGTTCTGGGCCTGCCTTGTTTTATGATCGTGAATTTGGTAATTTTGCAATAATGACGCGTGATCATTGTTTACATTAGTTACTAGTTGCAATATGTACAAGCAAGGCAATGGTAAAACGTTAAGTATTTTAAACCTATTTTTGCATGAAGAGTATGGTGGTGCATTTTCCATACATCGCAATATTTGCCTAATCAAAAAACATAGTGAGCTAAGCTTTACAAAATGCTCAATATAAATACCCACAAATTTGATCACTGATTCACTATTTATAGATTGTCCATTAATTGTTATAAGTAGTTTATTATTAATTCCAACATTTCTTGGAAGGAACTGCATAAAAACAGTTTTTTCAGCATTAAGAACAACACCACTGTTACAACAGTAGTCGGAAAAGTTTTTGGACACGTGATTACAATTCTCCACCAGTTGGTTTGGGCTTGTGTTGCTCAGCAGTATATTTGTGTCATCCGCATACAGAACAGCTTACAAAGATAGGAAGCCACCTGGTTATAGGCTACTGCACGCACACCATTTGCATATAATTTTAGTAGTTAGTTAGTAGTTAGATTTATAGTGTCAAATGCTCGACTAAGGTCATAAAATAGGGCAAAACAGATTTTTTGCCATTGAGAGCTGCATAGATAAATTCAGGACAATCAGAAATGGCCGTGCTAGTTGACTTGTTATGATGAAATCCATATTAAGAATTATTTATAATGTTATTACTCTTTAAAAAACTTAATAGTCACTCAGAAAAACAAAAGTTAAAATATTTTTGATATTTGGCTCTGTACAAAAACACAGACCTATAGTTTGAAACATCATACTTTGATCCTTTATGCTTATATATTGGGATACATTAGGATTTTTTAATAGGTTCTGGGAATTTACCAGAATTAAAAGATTCATTGATCAGGTACGAAAGAGGGTAACACACTAAATCTTGAATGGCACTTAGAGCTTACCATGTAATTCATCCAAACCTGCTGCTGGCTGGCGAGTTGTTTTACTAAGCAAATCCCTGACTTCCCATGGGGTGACAGGTCGCAGAAAAAAAACTGGTAGAACCAAAATTAGTAAATTTAATATTATGAAAATTTGGTGCAGAGCAATTTTGTGCGACATCCAAGAAATAGTTGTTAAATGTGTCACAAATATGTGATGAATCTGTAATCACGCCTCCCTTGTCATCGTTTACACATACAGGTATACTATTATGGTTTCTGTCTCTACTCTCATTAATTATTTTTCAACTTTCCCGAGACAAGTCATTAACTTGTATATAAGTAAATACTTTTTAATTTTTTTATTCGTGAAATATTCTAGTCAAGTATAACTCGAGACTGATTTTTGTCGGCAATATTTACTCAGCCTCTGTATTATTCTGGAAAAAATTCGTAAAAAGTGGGTATTTATTACTTTAAGGCAAAACTTTTCCTATAATAAAAACTCATTTTTATTCACCTCATTTTTTTCAGTAAAAATATTCGATAAAATCAATCTTTATTATATTATACACGAGAAAATTCTGCCAAAACGTGAACCTATTTAAGTGATTCGCAGAATCCCTAGAATTTTATAAATGAAGTAAAATAAACCAAATTAGAGCAGAACGTGCAAATAAATAGAATTTCTAGCGCAAATTATAGCTCCTCAACGTCTAAGGACTTAAAATTCATCAAAGGCAGTATTTAATACCTTTCCATGTTAAAGCAGATTACCGAGCTGTGAAAATTCTTATTTTGGTAAAAATGCTTTGTAAATGAAAAATCCTATTCAAATTTGAATATAAAAGTTTGTTTATTTGCAGAATGATAAAGAAAGTTTTAATGATTTTTACAAAAACCATTATGTAAATTGCTAGGACACGATGAAAAATAAGAAGATTGCCATCAAAGCGTGAGAACTAATGTTATTATCTAAATAATATTGCTTTGATATTGTGTATACAGTGTATCTCAGAATAGATGTTACAAGGGGACAAACTAATAAAAAATGTGTTGTAAAATCGAAGAATGTGAATGTTTACTCAAATTCATATTACACAGGGCGAGCTGCACTTAAAAAAGTTGAAAAATAACTAAAAGTAAAGCACGTTCCGGATCAAAAGGAAAGCACTCTTCTTTCTTATGAGGAAAACATTGCAAAAAAAAGTTATTTATATTTGAAAATAATAGCAGCCTATCGCGATTCTAGATGCATGTGGCATATCATTCACAATCACAATTTAAAAAATAATATTCCAACTTGCAGAATGTAATTACACATTCTGGAGTTTTTATGATAAACTTTTGCTTTTTCTCTCGCAATTTTATACTTTACTCTTGGTTATTTATCACATTTTTAACCATATCTCGTCCCAAAAAATACCAATATATCTTTTATTTATATCAAATGCGTGTCTTCTTGCTGATTATAAATATACTAGGTCTGATAAAGAGACCCTTTCTTACACATTATCTCTTATAGCAGAGTTTTCGTTAAATATGTCTTGTGTCTTTGAAGATAACGGTATCAAACCTCATATATTTACAATTAGCAAGAGACAAACCAATTAATAAACCTATAATATACAGGGTGTTTTATATAAAAAAAATGTATGTTGGGTTTACTATACATTTTTAAGACATCCTTTTTTCAATAATTTTTTGTTAGGCAAAAAAAGGTCTATTATTACTCAAGTTTATGTAAAAATTAAAGCATCCTATTTTTTTGGCATTTGACGTAACAATAGCTTAAAGTAAAAAATACCATATACTATTTCCTCTTTTTGGCATTTAGGCGTAGTTTATTTCGACTAGAAAAGAGTAATAAAATATCTCGTTTTGTAACAGTTATCTCTTAACACATTTTTGAGAAAATGACAAGTTATAGGGTTTTCCCATATATTTTTCCACCCACCTAGAGACTTTATTTGAATAGATACGGAAATGTCGTAAATGCAAAAGTTGTTGGGTTTTTTATGAAGATTTAGAATATTATATCATTAGTCATAATATTATTGGAAATGTCAAATTTCAGCAGGTTGTCAGTTTTTTTAAATGAAGCACCCTCTATATTAAATCATATTCTTGAAGATCTTTTTTTTCTAATTTCAAATATATATACTTTTAATATATTCTGTCAATTAGTTTTGGATATATAAGCTTTTAAACAATTAAAAAAATGGTAAGGTAATTTGCGCTAAAACACAGTGAGCCATGGTCAAGACAATTGCAATAGACGACGCCTTTTTGACGTTTACCGGTCAGAAGTATCTATTTACGAGCATTTTTAATATCTAATACGTTGAACGGTGTAATGTAAAATAATTCTATCATGTCGAGTTTCTCTTCTTCCGAATAACCCATCGTCCAACGTATTAGATATTAAAAATGCTCGTAAATAATTACTTCTGACCGGTAAACGTCAAAAAGGCGTCGTTCATTGCAATTGTCTTGACCATGGCTCACTATGTTTTAGCGCAAATTACCTTACCATTTCTTTAATGTTTAAACGCTTATATATCCAAAACTAATTAACAGAACATATATTAAAAGTATATATATTTGAAATTTAAAAAAAAAAAGATCTTCAAGAATATGATTTAATATACAGGGTGTTTCATTTAAAAAAAGTAACAACCTGTCAAAATTTGACATTTCCAATAATATTTTCGCACTTATGATATAATATTCTAAATCTTTATAAAAAACCCAACAACTTTTGTATTTATGACATTTCTGTATCTATTCAAATAAACTCTCTAGGTGGGTGGAAAAATATACGGGAAACCCTGTACTCCATAACACTTTATATGAAAGATTTATTGATTAACTCCGAATGCCGAAATACATGTTTTCGCAATTCTGTCGGCGCCTATCTGCGTGTCTGTTTGTCGGTCTGTCTGTTCGCGGCATAGCTTAACAACTACTTATCCGATTGACTTCAAATTTTTGCTAAGAATTAAGGATCATGTGGGGATGACCTGGTAATATTTTGGTAAAAATTCAATATGGCGAAACAAATTGGCGGTCTAGCGAAATGTTAAAAAAATTATTACTTGTATCAAATTTACCTCAAATTTTGCACAAAAATCAAGTATTATGTAGGAATCCACTGGTAAAATGTTGGTATGAATCCAAGACGGCGCGGCGGCTTAATAAAATATTTAAAAAATCGCCTTAAAAAACTACTTAAAAGATTGATTTCAAATTTTTTGCAAGAATTAATTGTGGTATAGCGATAGATGAACTGGTAAATTCATCAAGTGTGGCTTAGGTAGCAAGTATTAGTACGAGTCCAATATAGTAAAACAAAATGACGCCTAATAAAAATGTTTAAAAAGACACTATTAAGTGTTAATAAATGACTACGTGCGTAGGGTAGAATATATATACAGTAACAAAATATTTTAAGTAAATTTCATTATTTTATCCTTTTTAGTGCGTTAGTGACAAAAACGGGTTTTCCAGTTTTTTAAACTATATTTTATTTTTGTCTTTTTAGGCTTAAAATATCTTTAACATAACATTAGTCATCTATTGGACTCGTCAAAACAATCCAAAAGCTTAAAATGTAATAGCATTGAGCTGATTAGATCACCTGTATTGGTCTCGCCAAAATAAACCAAATGAGCAAACTCGAGGGCTTTACTAGCTGGTACCAGCGATACATTTGGTACCATCTAATTGATCAGATTAACACGATGGTACCAAATTGTTATATTTTCATTCGAATTACATATACTTGCAAAAGTTCAAATCGACAGAAGGATTAGAAGTGGGTTAAAATCGACCGAAATATATATTTGGTATCATCAAGTACCAAATTATTGTATTGTGAGCCGAATTACATTCATTTGCAAAATTTTAGATCATTATAATAATAATTAGAAGTGGCTTAAAATTGACCGGTATCATTTGATTTGTTTTGTTTACATACATAGTTAGTTACATATAAGTGAAGCTAATAAAAGCCTAGTAATGAAAATTGAACAAATAATAGAATATATAATATGTGCATAAGCACTATGGTAAAAGAATTTTTGCTTTATTATTCATATTTCCCAATGAGTTGTAGATAGGTATCTATGTATAAAAAGAAGAATGAAATTATAAGTAAATAGTTGATCTCTCATTCATATTGACCGTAAAGTGCAGGACACGAAAGAAAATCGGGCGGTCCTTAAAATAAAGATTCATAGTCAAGCGGAAAAGTAAAATTTGTGTACGCAAATAAATTTTGTTATTTTATTTGTTGTAATAGTTTGCCGCTTCATCTATAAAGTGCGTAGTACCAGCTAAGCGGTACGGAAAATTAATCGAGAATTTAGTAAATTTCGCACTGGTCCACTTGTAACTGGAATGTGTCTAGAGTCTCCGTGCACTTGCCGTTAGAAGGTTCTAGCTATTTCCAGTGACGCGTATACATTTCGATCATTTGTTTTCATTTCTTTATAAATGCGTTGCGTTGAATTTGAATTATTATTTCGAAGTAACGATGGCGAGCAAAAGAGGAAAAACAATTCGAAGTGGTGCACGTGAAGTTATTGCGAGCGTTATAGAGGCCTGTACTAGAGAAGCTGAAAATAATAGTTTGACTGTTCCAATTCAAAATTGAACAGAACGCGCTGCATTTTACACTGGTGTTTCGGAAAGTAGTGTAAGAAAAATTCAAAGAAAACATAATGATTGCTCATGTTCTACTTCACCTTTAAAATCTCCTGGTAAAAAAGACCCCGATTATCATACAAAGATAAAATTGACGATGGTGATTTTCAAGTAATTCGACGAACAATAGAGGATTTTTATATAAACTTGAAGAAGGTTTCGATCTGCAAACACCTACTTCGTGCTGTAAAGAACAAAATAGATTTTCCGTGCGGGTATAAAACCTTAAATCGGCTTGTAAGATGAAATGGTTTTGTTTGGCGCAAGTGCCAAAATAAACGAAAATTGCTCATTAAGAGACCAAATATTTTTCATTGGCGGGTGAAATATCTATCAACTATAAGGCAATATAGGCAAGAAGGACGCAATATTGTGTATCTAGACGAAATCTGGGTAGATAATGATATGACAGTGAACAAATGCTGGCAAAGTGAAAGTGTTACAGGTGTTGTTCAGGGAATCCGCTCTAGTAGTCGCTTTATTATAGTTCATGCAGGTTCAGAAGCCGGATTTGTTCCAGGTGCTGCTTTAGTTTTTCGATCGGGACTAATAACTGGAGACTATCATGGACAGATGAACAGAGATAATTTTGAAAAGTGGTTGCTTCTACCTGACATTCCTCCCAAATCAGTCGTGGTAATGGATAATGCGTCTTATCATTATCACGTAGAAGATAAAGTGCCAACTAAATACTCTACAAAAGCTCATATGATATCGTGGCTTAAATCGAACAATCTTATATGTGATCCAACATGGAGAAAATATCAATTATATGAAGTAATATCAGCCAACAAGCCTAGAGAAAAAAAGTAGTAAAATTGACGGTCCATACACGTGCGACCTCAACCCTATTGAACTTGCATGGGCGGGAGTAAAAAAATATATTCGAGAGCGCAACACCGCTGAACTTTCAATTAAAGATTTAAATAAAATAACATTAGAAGCGATCGACTCAATATCGGCTGAAAATTGGAAATCGTATGTTAAACATGTTCGTTCTATTGAAGATAAATACTGGGAAGTAGATGACAAAATTGAAACGGTTATTGATGATTTAGTTATCACACTGCGATCTTCAAGTAGGACGACGAAACCTCATCATTTTCAGAAGAAGACAACGATTTAGAAGGAATCGAACTGTTAGAATCACAACCGTCAACCTCAAAAATGGTGTTATTTTTTATTATTTTTTTGGCTTAGTTTTTTTTATATATTTTGTAAAATTGTTCATAAAGTAGCTGTCAATAAACTGCTTCAAAATAATTAATTTTCTGTTCAATACCGGGTGTCAAAAAATATCTAATATTACAATTAATATTTGAAAAACTACAAAACTCGTATTTTTCCAAAATTAACACACTACATATAGTAGGGGAGACAGCACTGATTCCAGTGAACAAGATTTATCAGAATTTTAACTTATGCAGTTCGACTTGGGGCTATTCGGGTATGCCAAAAGTGACCGTTTGTCTCCGTCTGTCATATTACTTTGTACAGGGGGCGTCATTGTGAAGTACTATATAGGGCGTTTAGTAATTGCGTGCTAATGTTAAAGGGGGTGATTCTTGGACCTTTTTAAGAAAAAAGTTTAATATGAACCTAAAAGTCTTAACTTTGGAGATACAAGGTTTTAAAAAAACATTTTTTTTTAATCCTGATTCTGATGCTATTATAGATAAATAACTATGTGAAATTTGATACACGTCTTTTATGCATAAAAGGGCATTTTTTATTAAAAATTTTTGAAATTTCTACCAGTGGCGTGCATATGTAGTTAACCTGAGTAAATCCGTATGCTCCTTAATGCATAGAAGACGTGTATCAAATTTCATGCAGTTATCTACAATAGCATCAGAATTGGGATGAAAAAAAATGTTTTCTTTTTAAACTTTACCATCCATATCTCAAATGTTAAGACTTTTAGGACATAAAAACACCCCCTTTAACATCAGCACGCAATTAGGAAACGCCCTGCATAGTACTTCACAATGATGGCCCCGGCATAAAGTAATATGACAAACGGAGACAGACGGCCACTTTTATCATACCCGAGTAGCATTGCATAAATTAAAATTTTGATAAATCTCGTTCACTGGATCTGATGCTGGCTGCCCTTGTAAAATCTGGACTTGTAAATCGTGTATCACTATACTGGGTGGTCCAATAATAGTGGACGTAGGCAGTAGCCCGGGAACCGTTAATGACAGAACTCAAGAAAAAATATATTTATAGGTAAATCGATCAAGAAAAATCAAAATTAAATCATTTTCAAATTCGAAAGTTCGCCGTTTTTGCAACACAAAAGAGATATAGAAGTGCGGTACACGAAAAAAAAACAGACAAATATTGATAAAGGTTCATTAAGCATAGTTACATTTTTTAATTATCTAAAGTGCGTATAGTCAAAAAGGAGTGTCATATTATTTAAAGAACGACGGGACACCACTGGTTTAAAGAGATTTCTTGGCCGACCTTCCTAAACCGATTGACTCCGCCTGGTTTTCTTTCGTGTCCCGCACTTTATTAGTAAAATATGTTATCGTTACTATAATTCACATTTCAAATGCCCTTACTATGACGTGGTTACGATTGCGGTGGTTAACGATTTGTTTTTGTTTGTCCAATATGCAAACAACCATACATCGATACTTACATATTTTTTTAGATCGTGCCAAGTAACCCAAAAATCAAAAAACACAGATAATGTTGCACACCTAGTTTCATTATTACAATAAATTATTAAAAAAAAAACTTGCCCTAGTGCATCCAAGCGGAATCTAAAAAAAACTTTTATTGGATGAATAACTTTACATCTATTAGCCGCATAGACCAATCCAGCCTTGGATTTTAACATAGTTCACAAGAAAATTTTATACTCGCACACTGCTCCACCTATGAAAATGGGCCTTTGAACGGAATGAAATATTCTAAACCGACCGCCGTCACTGCCCGGTTTAAAGGTTTCTAAACCAAAATGCCGTTGCGCAGTGAGGGCGGCGCCTAAAGTTCCCGCCAACTAGAGTGTATTGTTGTTTGTTTTATCTTACATGCAAATATATCTAAACAAATAGACCTAATACGCTCTCGAGGCAAGTCCGCAGTTAATTTTGTTACGCACGAGGTAATATTTCGATTCAACGGCCGCATGAATGACTAAAAGGTCGTGGATTTATTATGGAGGACTGTGTATGCCAAGTATAACCGGCCCTTGTTTGTATATAAACATATGCAAATCGTAATATATTCCAACTTTGTTCTAAAGAGGAATGTTCCGGGTACTTTGGCAAAAAGATAGATCAAGTCCTTTTAATCAAACTTCTTTCGTAATTAAACTTTCCTTTCATCAAATAATTGTATGCATATAAAAACTGTGTTTTTTTTGTGTGTAGTGTAGTCCGTTACGAGATAATTTCCGAGTAGAAACCAATTTACCGATTTTATCATTTTATAGGCACCTGATTCCTCACTTTGTCGTGCTAAAATATTAATGTTCTTTAAATAAATTATACTAGCTTTAAAGCTCTTTTTTTATAGATGTCAATAAAATATTAACATGGACAGAAATCTGCTTTTATATTCATTGTAACTCGATTGACGATTACAAATTTCTTTTAAAGTTAAATGAAGACGGGGATAAAGAAAAGCACAAGGTAATTAAGTAAATCTCGGTGGAATAAATTTAGTACACGCGAGGATCGGCCTTGTGTCGAGTAATTTAAATTTCTGGTAAATTTTCAGTGAATTTGGCCTCAAAAAGTCAGACAATTTATTAATAAGTAGGGTCTTATGAATAATAAAGTTGCGTTTTGCTACTTAAGAACTGCTATGCGGGTATGTCTTTTAAACACTTAAATACATTCTTTATTAAATGTTTTTCACTCTAGTTTAATGCAATTTGCTTAACGTCCAGGCTTATAATAGTAAGCGTGTCACAATGGGTTATCTGTCATAAATAACGATAGTCACTTATAATCTGATATGGGTTTGAAGTGGGTTTTACTTCTCTCGTAAAAGGAAAGTATTGTAATCGCGAAAAAGTCGCACTCCGAGATTTTTTCTGATTTTTACGTTTCAAGGACCCATGCTGTAAAACGGGGTTTCTGGATTCGATGACCTGTCGAATGTCTGTCTGTCTGTTCGCGGCATAGTTAAAAAACTACTTACCCGATTGACTTTGATTGACGACAAATTTTGGTCAACAATTAGGGGTCACATGGGGATAAGCTGGTAAAATTTTGGTAAAAATCCAATATAGTGAAACAAAATGACAGCCTATTGAGATGTTAAAAAAAAAGATTACTGAAAAACTATTTATCCAATATCAAATATTAAATAGGAATCAACTGGTAAATGTTTGGTACGAATGCAAGATGGCGAAACAAAATGGCAGCTTAATATAATATTTAAAAATTCAGCCTTAAAAACCTAAATAATATATTTTCTCAGTCCCGTGGGTCTGCCTCTCTTTCGCGGCGTAGCTAAAAAAACTGCTTAGCAGATTGACTACAATTTTGGTCAAAAACTAAGGGTCATCTAGTTAGGGATGATCTAGTAATATTTTGGTAAAAATCTACTATGGCGGATTAAAATGGCGAACTAGCGATATTTAAACAAATTATTACCAAAGAACTGATTACACAATTTATCTCATTGTTATATAGGGAATGAACTGGTAACATTTTGGTACGAATCCAAGATAGCAAAACAAAATGTCGGCCTAATAAAATGTTTAAAAAAATCAGCCTGAAAAACTACTAACTAGATTAATCTCAAATTTTGGGTAAGCATTAAGTGTGCCAAAGAGGTAAAATTGTGGTACGAATTGAAGATGGCGAAACAAAATAGCGGTCAAATAAGATGTTTCAAAATATGAACGTAAAATAATCTTCTTATTCAATTGACTGCAATATTTTGCATAAAAATTAAATGTGATATAGGAATAAACTGGTTTGTACCTAAAAAAAGTGGTTTAAAACCAAAATCAGCAACGAGTTTTATTTTTGATTATATGAACATATATTTATCATCTTATATTCTCAAAAAAACACAACTAATGCTTCGTTTTAACCGACTTCAAAAAAGGAGGGGTTCTCAATTCAACCTGTGTGTATTGTTTTTTATGTTTATGTATATTGTCTAAACCGCTTGAAACGCTTACAACCCATTTGCTAAAAAGTATCTCTTTTGCTATCCGGTTATGTACTTTTTATGTATACAGGGTGCCCATCAAAATGTGCAACTTCAAAAGCTAGTATTTTTAAACGACTTCAAAAAAGGAAGAGGTTATCAGTTTGAACTGATATATTTTTTTGTATGTTTGTACATCGATTACTTCACGACAGTTTGACCAATTTGGATGAAATTTTCAGGGGACATTCATGATATTGCCGGAGTGGTCTCATAGTAAGCATATTAAAAAGATGTTAAAAATTGCGGAATGGCGGCCATTTTGTTGTTTTTTTATGTTTACACATCGATTAATCCGCAATGGTTTGACCAATTTGGATGACATTTTCAGGAAACATTCAGGATATTGCCGAAGTGATCTCATAGTAAGCATATTAAAGATGTTAAAAATAGCGGAATAGCAGCTATTTTTTTGTTTTTTGTTCGTTTGTAGATCTGTTACAGGGTTATAGATTATAATCTATAACCTTATAAATTATAGTGTTACAATTTTTGTATTTATTTGAAATGTAACGGACAACTGTCACATTAGTGAAATTGACTAAGATATAATATGTAAAATCAAAGGTACTCTGTAGGTTTCTTGGTTAATTATAATTTGCAATGCCGTCTAATATAATTGTTATTACAAATTAATTAAATATTTTATCTCACCAATTCATCGGCCATGTATATCTCGAACAACAGCAAACTGCAACAACGTTGGTTTCTTCTTCTTGAATATAGATATATTTACTAACTGGTGGTCTATTTAAATAAAAAATTTAGACAAATATCTATTAACAAAAGTAAAAATATGTAAATTACTGTACAAAAATAATGCTTAAAATTAATAACAAAAAAATGTTTACATCTAAATTAAAATCTAGAAAATGACGGAATTTACATAAAACCCCCAATTTTCGAACAAAAGAAAAAGAAAATAAAAATCTTTAAATTCACCATAAGTTTAACTGGTGAAAATACGTAAAAATTACTTTTTTAATTTAATTAACCAATAAATAAACACCCAAATAAACACTGGAATAAAAATAAGATATCTTTGATAATCCCTCAACTTTGACAACCCATTGTATATGTAAAGCCCCATAAACCACCACGAAAGAAGAATTTAAAATCAACTGTAAGAACTAGAACTTTGACAAAAACTAACTCTTGCTTTAGAAATCAGAAAATAGGTCGACATCTAATTTAACAAGAACTGCTCCCATAATAAGCCTTATATTGGCTGGAACGCCAAGGGTCATCATATACGCATCATTATCCCTTAATTAGAGTTCTACTTTATGTGAGAATTGTATTTAATTGAAATATAATCACATTTCTGTCTAAATAAGATAAATTACCTTCTATATAAATGTCTAAAACTTAAACTAACTTATCAATGTTCTGGATCAAAAAGACCATGGCGAAAAAAAAGAAAGGCAAAGAAAACACTCTCAGCAAATCTTTTTTGAAATGGAAATGCTTTTTAATTGCATTTTTAACATAGCATAACAGTAAATTGATAATTTATTATAAATGAATCGAACCAAATGAAATTTTTCAATTATTATTAGTTTTAACTTAAATGAAAGCGGGCAAAGAAATTTTCCCACGACAAAAGCCATATCATAACCATAAACTTTTAAGACAGAAATTAAATAAAACAGGGTCGATTAATATGTCTTTTTAACCTTAATTTGTCCATGGAAATATGGAAAAATTACCCATTTCAAAATGGCGGCAATTCGTAAATGTTACAGAACCTTAGAGGAAAAATTCTTGAAAACAAAATTCAAATATTTTATTCCTCACGTGATTTTTAATTGAAGTGTTGTTATAAGCCTTGGGGCTAAGTATTGTGCTTCTTAATTTAGAGCATGCTCTAATTTTGTCCTTTAGAAAACACCCTGTAACGTTTTACTATTAATTATTAGGTTATTAGTACTTAAACCCTTAAATCCTGTGGATTTGTTGCATACTCACTATAGCTATATATTAAACCCAATTATATAAGAGAGATAGTTGAAAATTTACGTTTTATTATCAGCTACTTATAATTTAAAATAAAGAATTGTGGGAAGTTTCAAATTATACATCCACTCTAACTTCGAAATGATTGCCTTAAGTCATGCTCAAGTGTTACAATATCTCTCTAATCGCATATTCGCAAAGCCTTGTGTTAAACTTCTGATAAAGCAGCCACCACAACCACCTTAAATTAATTCAACACAGAACATATAAAAATGTCAAAGTAAGGGTAAACTGCAATGTTATAAAAAGATTCGGTTTTTCTCATTTTTTTTATGGCGAAAATTATTGGGACATCTCAAGTTTGCTGTATTATAAATTCATCAATTTCAATAAGACGGGGGAACAAAACTTTTTAAAACAATCTTAAGGTTTTATATCGTCTAACTAGAAAACACTTTTTATGCGATAAAAAGGTAAATACACTAGAAAGCTTTTTAAAACGGGCCAAGGGAAACCTTTCTTGTCTACCACTTGCTACTGCTCTGTGATATATTAATATGTGCGAACTATATTTAATAAAAAGTGATAAATAATGGTTATTTGTAGCATTGACAGTATACAGATTAAACTTTTCGATATAGGTTTGATTTTGACTTACTTGATTCTATGATAAATGCCTTTTATTTAGGAAAAAGTTTGCCATTTCTAGAGATTGCTGTCGCGAGTTCCTTCATATCAGTTGCTTTTATTTTTTTTTGCTACAAAGAACAGTTAAATGGTTTTTCAAATATTGTATCAACGAAGTCAATAGACATTAGATATTAGCAAGAAAGTCCCTTAAGGATAGCACTTAAACTCGGTGGGGCAAATTGTGCTATCTCCCAGGAGACGCTTCAGATTATATTACTCCTTTTTAAGAAAGTGCGTTTCAAGCAAGTCTTACAAGCGGGTTTCACATAAGTGTCCCGCAAGTTAAGCAGCCTATTGTTAACCAGCGTCACATCAACAGATCAAATGCTCTGTAGTTTCATCTGTCTTCGCGCAGAATCTTCAGTATAGATTATTTCCGAACCCATTCTTATGCGAGTAGTATTTCACCAGCCAATGTCCAAACAATAACCCGGTAAAGTTTACCTTAGTTCAATTTAAGAAACCTGTTACTCTCAGAACTAGAACGGCTGATCCTAGACTGTTCGATAGTGCAATTCCCAATCCTGAGACATAAAACTAAAAAAGCATTTTCAAGAACAAATGAAGGGCGACTAAAGGCTGCGTGATCACCTTTCGTAGCCAATTGATCTGATCCCTCGTTGCACCCAACGTCCTGATGACCAAGCGCTCTAACCTGAGACTAACCTTAAAATTTTAAAATAATTTTTTAATGTCGATGTAATTATTTCCAGAAAAATTCGGTAAATTTCCTTTACAGATTGGTTTTACTCAATTACCCTGAAGTTCGCTCAGAAGTAATCCCCCCTTTTGTCTAAAAAAGTGAAATATAACACATATTGTATATGCAGGTACCAAATGGCTATATGAAACTAAATAGGGATATACTTTCCTATTCTTAATAAAAGGAAGGATTATTAAAATAACAAGGCAAGTTCGGGTAAAGGAAATATATAGATATTTTCGCTTCGTTATCAATGTTATCGCCGAAGTATTGGAATTGTCATACACCTTTTATGTTTTATCATCTACATTCAAATTCTGTATTGTTCTCTGTTCTTCCGCTGAAACTAACATGTATTTGCGTTTGGCTTCGTTTATTATTAGACCAAGCTCTTTTGCGTTACTTTATATTCTTCTATATATTTTTATATTTTTACATAAATATAGTACCCCTTTATCTGTTATGTTTTTTATTGCGTTATTTAGGAAAACAATAAACAAGCTTGCGGATAATCCATCTGTCTGCTTTACTCCTTTATTAATGTTGAATGATGTACTTTCACTTTACCTTATCATCATTATCAATATTATTAGTTTCTGTGGTACTTTTAGTTCTTCTGTTGCTTGCTTTAATTTAGTTCTTTTCAGTCTATTGATTGCTTCTTTAAAATCAATGGTTTGGTCGAAATCCACATTAATATTCGCCCAAATTTTTTTCGGTAAATTTTTTCAGTTTATAATTAATTATACTCGATAATATTTTGTATACAGTGATTAACTATGTTAGTCCTCTATAGTTGTGACAATTTAATTTATCTCTCTTCTTATGCAGGGGACCGATGAGCTCAATATTCCAGGTATCAAGTTTTTTTCTTGGCTCCATATCTTTTATAATTTGATGTATTGTTTTATCGAGTGTTTCATCTCCATACTTGCAAAGTACTGCCGTTAGACTGCCTTTATCTGGGGATCTGTTATTTTCCATATTATTCATGGACATTCAATGTTGGGGTACTTTCTTCAATATTTTCTTGTGAGTGAAATTATTACTTTAAGACATGCTCGAGTGTAACAATATCTCTCGAATAGCCCAGTCGGAAAGCCTTTAGCTAAACTTCCGATAAAGCAGCCACCACAATCACCTTAAATTAAAAGCTCAACACGGAAAACATGAAAATGTTAAAGTAAGGGTAAACTGCAATATTACAAAAAATATTAGGTTTTTCTCTTTTTTTTTTTACATGGCGTAAATTATTGAGACATCTCAAGTTTGAGGTATTATAAATTCATCAATTTCAATAAGCCGAAGGAACAAAACTTTCTGAAAATAATGTTAAGGTTTTGTATTGTCTAACTGGGAAACTCTTTTTATATATAAAAAGATAAAAACACTAGAAAGCTTTTTAAAACGGACCAGGGAGAACTTTTTTGTCTGCAACCTGTTAGTCTTATGTGATATATTGATATGTGCGAAATATATTTAATATAAAGTGTTAAATAAATGGCTATTTGTAGCATTGACAGTGTGTACAAATTGAACTTTTCGATATAGGTATTATTTTGACTTTCTTGATTATATGATAAATGCTTTTTATTTAGGTAAAAGTTTACCATATTTAGAGATTGCTGTCGCGAGTGTTTTTTCAGAATTTCTTTTAGTCTTTTTTTAGCAACAAAAAACAGTTAAATGGTATTTTAGATATTGTATCAGCTAAGTCAATAGACTTTAGATAAATATGTAACTAAACGATAGCACTTATGATCCCTGGGGTATATTGTGCTATCTCCCAGGAGACTTCTCAGATCAAGATCCCACTGTTTTTAAGAAAGAAAGAGCGCTTTAAGGTCAAGCAAATTTTAGAAGCTCGGGTTCCACGTAAATGTCCTCCAAGTTAAGCAGCCTAGTGTTAACAAGCTACATGTCAGGTCGTGATATTTTGTCTACTTTTTATGTTTTATATTTTTTGTAGTCTATAATCGTACGGCTATGGTTTAAATATAACTTCACATTATCTGACTTATATAGTTTTTACATATTTTATGGACTGTTACCGTACTGCTAAAAAACGCGATAAAAAAATACTTGTTAATTAAAACTTATACATGTAAAGTTTTTGAAAAAATTCAAGTTTTTATATTTTCAATAAGAACTAAGATATTAAGTTGCGATTTTCACAAAACATGTTAAATAAGTAAAGGATGTAGAGCTCTTAATTTTTAGAAAATTAATATATATATATATATATATATATATATATATATATATATATATATATATATATATATATATATATATATATATATAGCGGACACAACATGATTTTTATTGCTACATTCCGTATATTATATATACATCACATGGGTCTATTCTTGCTGGAATATACATATACTAGGTTTGGTACCTCTACCTTCAAAGATATATATAATATGATAGGTACAACATGTTCTTTTTATGAAATAACCTATATGTTGTGCATCTACCAAACGAATCTCTTCTTACTAAACATATTAAGATTGATAACTTTTTTCAAGGATTCTCGATAAGTTTAAGAAAACCCTGCCATATAAGGGCAATGTATTCTCATTTGTTCCACAATGTTGCAGAACGTTCTCTGTCTCTCTCTTAAAGACAACTTCTTATGGCAGAATTTTGCCTTAAGATTGCTATTTCCCAATTATACCCTTTCAGAAACTGTTTCGCTTTTGTGAAAAGCCTAAATGGTGTAGGCGCCAGAGGGCGTCAAAATGAGTCTTGCTCTTGACCCAATTTTTTTAAATGAGGAAAAAATACTTCCCAAACTTTGATCCCACCCATTTTCAATAGGATTTAGAAGACCTTAAATGTAAAAAATTTTTTCGACAGTTATCGTGTTTCAAACAACTCTCTGGAAAATCGAAGAAAGAAGTTTTAATATTGCTGGACGATAAACTAAAAATATTACAAAAATATATATATTTTTCGATAGCCCCAAGAATGCTGTAAAAACGTACCAAATTTCAAAAGTGTGTTTGAAACCGTTTCTAAGATTTGGCAACTAAAAAGTAAAAAGTGCGTTTTTCTATGACGAAAAAACGTAACTAAGTAGGCCCCATATAACACAAGTTACTGGAAAAATACAGTTTTTTTGATAGCTATCAATTTCAATCAAATCAAAGAATCCTGAAACGTCGCTTGGAATGGTGGTGTGAATCGCAAAAGCTCCTACCCCCTTGCCAATTTGGTTTTAGGCGAGATCGGGGTGTATCTGATTGTCTAGCTCACCTTGTTACCGACATTCAAAACACGTTTTCTGATAATGATTACTTAGCAAGCTCTATTTTTGGATGTATCAAGTGCATACGAAAATGTGAATCTGAATATTCTTACGGAAAAATTAAAAAGTTTCAATATACCTGAGGGTTTTGTATTAAATTTAGTTAGGCTGTTTGTTGATCGTAAGATTTCTGTCAGACTTTGCAGCGGGCTTACTGACTTTAGGTCAGTCTCATCTGGTTTACCACAGGGGTCTGTACTGAGTCCCCTACTGTTTAATTTATACACAGCTGATTTACATTCTTGGGGTATGAATGCTACTATATTGCAGTTTGCTGATGACCTATGCATTTATTCAAACCAAAAAAATATGTTAGGATGTAGATCTATTTTAAATAATATCATCTACCTTTGTAATACATACTTCTCTGAAAATGGTTTTAGTATATCCAATAATAAATCCGCCATATTAATTTTTTTACGCCACCGGCTTGTTAAAGAGGATTCCATTACACTTACTAATACTTGTTTCCGATGGGTTAGCTCCATTAGATATCTGGGCGTATTTTTGGATCAAAAATTATCTTCGAACGACCATATTAATCACGTTATAGATAAAGCCGAAAAAAGTCATTCAACACTCTCAGAGCAGTGGTGTCAAGGTCTTGGGGTGCAGATCCAAAAACATCCCTAATGTTCTATAAGGCATTTACTAGATCTTTGTTAGACAACGGAGCAATATTTTATGGAGCAGCTTGTAATTCACGCCTTAAAAAAATTGATATAGTTCAACATAAAGCTTTGAGGTTAATCGTTGGGGCATTTCAATCCACCCCAATACAGGCGCTTTTGGCAGAATGTGGTGGACCCCCATTATTATTAGTATTAGCGGAGAAATTTTTATTAAAAAATATGCAATACGGCAATAACAATCTATTAAATAAAGTAAATAAACTAGCTATAGACAACCTAACACTACCATTTTGGTCCAATAAAATTAGCCCTCCGCTTGCTGAAGCTTTCACTACAACAGCAAAATACAATGATGTTATTCTGAAATGGGATAATTATTTTTTATTTGTAAACCCACTTAACATTATTTATTTAAATATGGAAGTAATCCTTCCCAAATTCACGGAGTTACAAATACTAAACGAAAGTATTTTAAATGAAGTTTTGGATCAGTTTAAGTCCTATTACAAAATATATGCTGATGGATCAAAAAATAACAATGGAGTAGGCTGTGCCTTTGTAAACCCACAAACTAAAATAACTAAAATGTACAAATGCCATAAACTTTTATCAATTTTCTCGGCCGAAGCGCTAGCCCTACTAAAGGCTCTAGAATATGTGAGTTTAGATAGTACAATATCTAAAGCGATCATAATATCTGATTCTCAGTCTGTATTGTTATCTCTAAAAAACAACCTTAACTGCAAACATCCAATTATTGCCAGTATTTTAAATATGATCTCTAGACTGTCCTCTAGTGAAACTGATATTAAATTCGTTTGGGCAAAAGGTCACTCAGGTCTATCTGGAAATGAACTGGCGGATAAAGCCGCCGAGGAAGCAATATCAGTGGGACTTCCCTCAGAAGGGATCCCACATTCAGATTTGTATAGAATTATGAAAGAAAATGCACGGGAGATTTGGAAACAGTTATATATAAATAATCCACTTAGCTCCACTAACCAGTATTCATTAATCCACCATAATCTAAACGAGAAACCTCTTATTCATAGAGTGCAACTCTTTCGCAAAATGTTTGTGTCTTATTTCAGGTATGTGGTGGGGCATGGAAGATTCAACAAACACCTGGAAAAATTAAAAATATCTCACACTTCATTATGTTCTTGTGACAATGAATCATTAGATGACCTAAACCACAGACTTTTTAGCTGCTCCCATAACACGGAAGCCGTATCATATCTTTCTTCTGAGCTTTCGAAACTACATTTACTTCTATTAAATCATATTTCCTTCATGAATAAAGTGTGTACTGATACTAATATAGAGACAATTTTTATGAATTATTTAAGATACTGTAAAATGGCTATTTAGTTTTTGGGATCTATTTGCTTAGTTATCGACCTCCTTTGTTTCCTTTCCTTAAATGTTTGTCAACCTACCTATCCCGGCCCCCCCTGTGATACGTATAGTTATAAAATGTCCTGCATTGGCCCCAGGATGAGAAGTGTGTGTCCATGTCTATATTTCCTTTGACGTATTTAATTGATTTTTGGGTTTGTAGGGATTTGAGATATCCAACTATTTATATTTTTATCCTTGTAGGGGATTAGGGACCCAATTCTGGGGACTTTAATGTTGATACCATTTCTATCCTATTATTTATATAGTTAATACAAATAATAATTAACCTAAGAACCTTCCTAAATGTATAGCTCCTTTTAGATTTAGAAAAATTTATTTGCCTCTCGTGGCTAAATGAGCTAAGCTCAAGGCCAAAAAAAAAATTTTTTTTTAAATAAATGACGCCAATAAAAATCACATGGACATGGAACTGAACTCAATAATTTTTGGGTAGTTTAGAACTTACAAGAAAGACGTTATTTTTTTACAGATGTCAAAGTATTTTTTTATTAATTACCCTTCTAAAATTTACATTGAACTCTGAAAATTGTATTTAAAAATTTTAAGTAGTTCAAAATTTACCGGGAAAACAATTTTTTGTCAGCTCTCAAAATATTTTTGTTAATAAACTACGCCTCTAAAAGTTACATGAAATATCCTATATTTTACCGAAAAACCCAAAGCGATACTTTGAATACTTCAAAAGTGGCAGTAAAGCAAAAAAAAATTAAAAATTCACCGCTGTGAAAATAAAATTTCGACCATTTATTACCCAAATCTCCTAAATCGATGCTTTATACCGAAATGTTTCACTATGAAAAAAAAATTATAGGTCTTAAACCAGAATTTCTACAGAAGCAAAATATTTTACATATAACTACTGCCTCTGTATAACATAATATATGCTTTACTTGTATACCGAAAAACCTGTTAAAGTGTCAAAAAATCTCATCAAATGAAACTCTAAAAAAATGCGCTAGAAGCAATTCTGGAAGATTAGATTTTTTTTAAGTGTTGTATCCTATCTATTACCAAAGACTCTAAATCGATACTTGTACCGAAGTTCTAGTAGAGAAAAAAAATTGAAAAATTCACGGCTGCGAAAAGAAAATATTTCCCATTTATTGCCCAATTCTTCTAACTAAAAGAGATGTTTCACTAGAAAAAATAATTAAAACTTTTAGATCAGGATTCCTAAAGAAAGAAAAGGTCCTATACACATTTACTGCCCCTGTATAACATATTATAGGCTTTACGACTTATTCGAACAGTATAAAGAAATTCGTATTTAATATTACACTCCCTACGTTGCACATATACTACCATAAAAGCTCACAAAATTTAGAGAATCGGAAGAAGTGTCAAAAAATCTCGGCCTATATACTGAAAAATGCAACTATCCTATATACAATTACAGGCAAGCATTACGCTACTCCAACTCATCCAAAAAAGGTAATCGAGTAGCACGTCTATCAAAACTAATATCGACATTTCTCATAAATTGGGAATGACAGAATTTTTTGTTACATATTTACAAAATTGGTGAAAGTATTGCACCCCAAATTGTGGTTATCTTTCTAAAAATATCCAGATTTAACCATGCACTTCTCAAAAATACCCAGAAACCCGTTTTTGAGGCTCTAAAATTAAATAAAATTGATATATGACATATTTGAAATATATACATATTAGTTTCGGCAGCGGCTATATCAACACCGTAGTTAGATGAAAATCCGTTTGATACTATTCCTTTGTGATTGCCCCCGGGCGTTTATCAAATTACAAGAAAAATGTGTGCAAATATATGTAAACTTTTTAAAGCAGATTTTCGAGTATTTAGGTACGTCTTAGAAACAGATAGTTCATTTGAAAGTTGTGCAAAATAGATTGAAGTTTCTGAATTTGCTTTGCTATTTTATGAAAAACTATATAACCTTTGATTATATTCGGCTTGAAAGTAAAAGTACCCTTAGTTTCAATTTAAAAAAAATATATAACTTTTTAAGTCTTTATACGATAGTGTCAGATTTGAAGCAGAACTTCAAGAGTTCAATATACTTTTAGAAAAAAAATACCCCAAAAATTTCAAGAGGTCGGACTGTTTTACAATACATTTTATTGTTAGTCAGGGCAGATAAACACCAAACGGAAAAAAACATGTAACTTGAAAAGCAACTTTGTACCTTTTGCCTCCTCATTAATTCTGTCTGATGACAATTTTCAATAAAACTAATTTTTAGGGAGCTACAGCAAAAAATCAGAAAAAAATTAAGAAAATGGATTTTTTTAAAAGAGGCGACGATTAATGTAATTTGCCTCGACTTTTTTGGAGATATCGGTCTGTCATCTATGCTCTTTTAGATTTTTTTTATTTTTGTCGAAAATCTGAAACGTTTGGCCACCAAGGCGCGTTCAATGGACCCTTGTTTTTGATCAAGAAACTAGGTTTAAAAATAAAAAAAAATACTTCGAATCTGCCCATTTTCAATAGCGTTCATGAGACCATAAAAAGGAACGTTTCTTAATAGTTTCAAATCGATATTTTAATTCTTTCAAAGTTATTTTGTTTAGTACAAGTATGCTCTAAAAATGTTCCAAATTTCAAAAGTTTGTCTCGAACCGTCTCCAAGTTATAGCAACCGAATGGTAAAAATGTACAGAAACTATGATTTGACACTCGCCAAGTCGAGTGTTATAACAAGCGTCACATTAATATATTAATTACTGATCGGTAATTTCAACTGTTTCCCCGCAGAATCTTCAGTATGGATCATTTTCAAAACCAATGTTATGCGGTTAATGTTTCAACAGCAGGTGTTTGATCAATAATCTGGTAATGGTTCTAATGTTCCGCCCTAACTCGAAAACTGTCAAATCGACCCCCTCCCCCCCGTTTTTTTGCAAAAATAAATTCAGCGGGCTTAATCCATCACATATAAACAATTCAGGCAGTTTGACCGAAACTGTTTTTCGATATAGTTAGTGCCTGTCGGTCTATCAAACCACCTAATTGTAAAATCTCGCGCCAAAATGCTTTCAAAGTTCTCCAATATAATTATACCAAATATAAAAATTTCAAACAACAGAAATAAGTATGTCCAGGCAAGGGTAAATTGTGATATCATGAGAGACCCTGCCTTCTTCCGTTGACGTTATCTACCTTTTATTACTTAGATAGCAAAGGACATGGCACACATTTAACGTAATTTGGGCTCCGTGAAACTTAGCCAGTACGTTCCATAAAACACAACTTAAGAGATGTCTATATTTTTTAGCCACCCCCCCTTGACATAATCCTAGATCCGCCACTGTACTGAAAGTTAAAGCTCTTAGGTAGAACAAGATACATATACTTAAGTAAGATAAGTATTTAACGCATTGTTAGATAAAGATTACATTTTGTTTGGAGTTTGCCAGGATATTTATTACTCTGGCATACTTACTTGGTCATGTCAGAAACACTTTAAAGCCTATTAAGGAAACTAGACTTATTTATGGCGATAATTCGATTCCAAGAGAAGGCAAATTTTACATTAGTATTTTACGCTAGGTTTAGGGCAAAATCCATTATATGGCTTTAGTGTCTTGCCGTTAAATAAGAACAAACAACACAGTTTTAAGTATTCTACACATAACCCCTGCTGTACTTTTTAACATTGTAATCCTTGAGTTAATATGTACACACCCTTGCAAGGTAAACTCTGTGCAACGAAAGGGATGCATATTAATGTTTCGTTATGATATTCACTCCCTCAACTGTTCAGTATATAAAGGTGTCTGAGGTAAAAGGAAGGATAACAGACAGATATAGTAGATAGGATTAGTTGAATAAATGAACTGGCAATGATATATAATTCACAGAATAATATGCTTTGCCTACATTACCTTTCCAGTGTGCATTCAGCCATACAGTGTATTTTATTAAAATTTATTAAATAAATAAATATTTAAAACTATGTAGAATATTATTAATATTATACAAAGAACATCAAGAAAAGTCTTAGTTAAAAAAACTGGCATTTATTAAAATTAAGAGATTTAAATTACTTTTGTAGTACTGAGACTGACTGACATTTAATAAAAATTCATAATAGCCAATGCAACAAAATTATTTCCATTTTATTGTCGATAGAACTGCCACTATTTGTTATACTATAGCTTATTCAAAACTACAAATAGTGCTCTCTAAAAATGGGGTGTAAAAATAAGAATTAATATTACAAAGACTTCCACTATATTTGTTTAAAAACAACTGACTTGTTTCTCCACACAGTAGCATCTTCGGAGGTTACATGTCGATTTATGATGATCTTATTTTATCGGATTGATGGCTTGTCACTCAGATGTATACAGATAGTTGTTAGGTATGTACTTTTAATTCCAGCAACATAAAAATGTTTGTTAGTAAAACTCAAAGATAGGACACCTTATATCTTGTAACAACGTTCGGGCTCCTACAACCTGTGACCGCTAGTAAGTGAAAACAGCTTTTGCTTGATAATGGTCATATATTGTAGAAACGTGCTGATAATATACAGTACTAAGACAATTGAAGTTCAGTCACTGAGTTGTACTTTAAACATTGTTTACAACATTTCGGCTCTTTTCACACTCTATTTATTATAAGAATACTGAAGCAAGAAATTTATCTAATTGCTTCTCTTATACTTTTAAATCACATACCACATATTTAAATTTCCTCTTATGCAACTATAAATATTTGATAAACGTATAACGGAACTACCTATGTAGATTTTATATACCAGTTTGTTTACAAACGATATTAAACATTGAACTTTAGTGAATATGCAATTTAGTGTACAAATATGTAAACAGTAGATTTATTTGACGTATATGAACGCTGTATGTTCCATACAAGTTGTATGTTTGCACTCACATTTAATGCTTTTTCACTCTTGCAAATATCTTTTAAAGTCGCTATTAAACGTCATATGACAAAATAGAAATTGCAAACAATTTGAAAGTTCTAAGGCAAATTTAAATACAAATACTAGTTAATATTATCTATTTTATTGATATATGAAAAAATAGCTAAATTCCAATTTGTAATTCTAAAATAATAATGATCACATTATTTCTATTTAGGTTGTAAGAGAGTATTCACCAGAAAAAAATCATTTGATTGCCACAATATGTACTATTACATAATCACATGTTTTTCTTGAGAGAAAAAACGCCTAAAAATTTCATTTTTCAAAACAAAACACAATCTTAATAAAAGCAAAAATATAAAATTTAAGTAAACTAACCTTATTTTTTATTTTAAGGCAAAATTATACATGATATCAGTTAAGAAATAAAAAAAAACAAAATCGGTAGATCTCATAATTTTGCATTTTTTAACTTTAATAGTGAAGTAGATTCCAGAGCGTTCGGTTGCGTTGAAGTTTGCTCCGAATATTATAAGTCCTTCCTTCTGTCAAAGTTTAAGTTTTTTAATTCCAGTAAGGAACTTAATATTTCCCAATTCTTTTATGATTCCTTTCCGTGGTACTAACTACGGGAGAAATTCTTCCTTCTGCAGAAAGCTAAATTGTTTTGATACTAGTGGTAGTATTAGTAGAAGTTGAGGGGAGGCCGTAGCTATGCTGATAGTCCATATTTGGCTCTTGCGGTTTACCCCAAGATCTCACCACCAATCTAGCGTTCTTGAAGCTTCCAGACCTATTAATACAGGCCAGGATCTTCTTCCAAGATAGGTCCTTAATAAATTCCCTTTCCAGCACCCTGACTCCAAAAATGTCTTGCGGCAGTTTGGCTCTAGCTTCGCACCTACACAAATGGTGTAGTAGAGTTTCCTCCTCCTCACCCTCAACGGCGACTTGTGAGTGAGCTAATGATTCACCTACTTCTAGTAACTAAAGAGACCATTTTGGCCTTATCAGGTCCTTTAGTCTGCCTTCTTTTGTTGTAGGAGAGCCCCTCCGTAGAAAATGTGAAAGCCCCAATCATTTAAGGCCACCTTGACTTGCTGTCTAGACAATCTTAAGATAGGTTCCGGTCCTATGGGCGATATTTTAATACTATCTGTCAGTTATCTAGTTTTAAAAATATACATAAAATCTCAATTTGAATTGGTACTTTATCCTGAGTTTAGTTATAGATTAATATCCGTTGTATTCCGTTTCTGAAATAAATAAATTGATTTATTTATTTATTGCACAGTTATTACTAGAGATACAAAGTCAGACCTACCTATTGAATACACAGCGTCCATATTCCACGATTTTTTCTTAATGTCAATGCAAAATGATGAGAATTATTACCGATTTCTGTATTTTTTTAAATATTTAACCAATAATAGGGTATTGAAGTGAAACAATTAATTAAATTGCTCATATCGGTGGCCTCATCTGGAACTGATAATTTTTTACCAAAAGTCTGAAATCAAACAACACGGAAAAATTCAGCTATTGATTTTAAGTAGAATCAGACCATAAACGACAAAATTATTCGGCCATTTTGGCATCGCCGTCTTACTTATACCATGTAAAAATGAATTTTTATCAAAACTATATAAATGTGCTAAGTCTTAGCTTAATATCTCAACGAGCAGTGGGCCAAAACTAATTTACAAAATTTGGTCCGGCCAACCGATCCTCTACAATAGCAAAGCGTAAAACACCTTTCGACAAAGGGGTCCTGTCTACCCAATAGTGGTATGGAAATGAATAAATGTGAATTATGTACTGCACATTGGAAGACTAATAGTGAGATTCGGAAGAGTTATAATTTTGAATATATTTTGTATTAAGTTGCTCATTCTTTGGCTTTGCCCCGTCCTGCATAATATTTCTGTAATAATTATTTTGGCGGCATCATTTTTGACCCAAAATTTTTTTATTGGCCCTGAAATCATTTTGGCACGAAAAGAAATTTCCAAAATAAAATATCTCATATTCTTGGAAGGAACACACTTTTGCAAAAAATCAGGGTTTCACATAAAACTCTGTATAATATGGTAGTTGTGAAAACTAATGAGTAAGGTTCAAAAAGGTAAAACTAAAAGAATTGCATAATCACGTGCTAAAAAAATTATTTTGAAATCTTTTTGCTTTTCGAAATTATGTAACTTTAAATTTGGCCAAAAATATTGTTTGGTGGACTTGACGTGTCAAGTAGTTTAGTTAAAATGTACCATCGCGTTAAAAAAAACTAGAACAACAGGTTTGTAGCTCCTGATCTAAGATGAATGAGGTGTATTTGACATATTTGATATGATATGAATTAAACTTAAACACAAACGGAACATTTTAAAAAATAATAACTAAAACGTTCATTGCACAACAATAGAGATTAAATAAAATTTTTAATAGAATTAAATTTGGTTAAACCACAATGAAACAAACTGAAATTGTCTTGCATTATTTTACGCATAACGTAGGTGAATACAATATGGCCATGTTGTCAATATGTCCAAGTATTTGATTTCTGAATGTTGGCAGCTTTGTCTATGCTACATTGCATCTCCGCTTATCTACGTCGGCTATAATTAACTTCCGGTGGAAGCAACAGGCGGGAAGGTGCTTGTTTTTTTCCGGACGGATGTAATATTTTCACGTAAGTTATTTTTCGTATAGCTTTTAAAATAATATTTTCAGTTTCTTTTTTATTACACTTGTCCAAAAGTAGGTGAAATAAGTATCATATGGATGCTCTATTTTTCTCCAACGTTTTTTTCTTAATTGAACACAAAAATGAAATGTTACTGCTAATGCTAGTAATATGGCCATTTGAAAAGCAGGCAATATTTTTTCGTTATAGGTAATTATGGCAAATCGAAAAAAAAAATAAAGGTATCCGAGCAAAATGGACAGATGCCGATCTAAAAAATGCAGTTGCTGTTGTCTGTGCTGGAATGTCAGTAAATTCTGTAAGCAAGATGTATCCTGTACCCAGAAAAACTCTTTTAAGATAACACAAACAAGACAAACGCCTCCTTAGCAGAAAAACTGTACCTCGGGTCGAAGAAGAAAATGAACTGTGTCATAGAATTACTAGGTGGGCTCAAGTTGGTTACCCATTAACTCATCGTATACTTCGCAAATGTGTTTTCAACTACTGTCCAGAAAACAATATAGAACATCAAGTTTTCCAAGAGAAAAAATGGCTGGCAAGTATTGGTTAGAAGGATTTTTACGTAGACACTGCGATATTTCAAACATGCGAGCACAGAGTATGAACCCCGCTAGGGTACAAAAAAAAATGTACAAATTTATTGTCACGATTTACTTCCAAAAATTACGAGAACCACTGATTGGATTAGATATAATTGACAAAGGGGTGTAGAGGGGAAGCAAAATATTACATGTAGTAGCTGCAAATATGGAGAAAATGTAACTGAATGTAAATACTTTTATTATGTGACTAAAGCACCTGAATAAATACAAATTACAAGGTAGATGTCTGATAAGTGATGCAATCAAGGAGGGGGGGGGCTATGGGGCAGCAACCCCCCCAGGATGAAATGCATATAATGGTAAGGCATAATAGACCACCAAAACCCGGGTGCTCATAAAAAAACGAAAAAAGGCCTGTATATATATCAATAGAATATTCACTTGACGAAAGCAGTGATTATGATACTGTTAACCTGAATGCATCCTTCGCTGAAATGGTAGATACGCCCTAGAAAAGGGGCACTCGTGCTGTGGTGGTTACAAAAATGCAGATAAATCTAACAAATAAGAACCATATCCCACAAAAAAAAAAATCAGAAAAAATCAAAAAAGATATCAGTCTCGAAGACAAAAGGAACGCCAAACAAAAAGGGTAAAGTGTCCAGGTATTGTAAAATATGCGATAAAGATGAGAAACAAGATATGCACTTATGCTCATCATGTGGAACATATGTGCATGAAGTATGTGCTAGACTCACCAAGGCTGATAAAAACATATTCATGTGCCTTCTCTCCATTCTTAAAATAAGCGATTGTTAATAATGTTGTTTGATCTATTTTGTATTTAGTTTTTCGAAATAAAGTATTTTAAAAAAAGTGTTTTACAAATAAAATTAAGTTTTAGTTGCCAAAAAAAATTGTTTAATTGAACTGGATATAGAAACCTATTGTTTTTTTAATTGCAACACACAAACAAAATAATAAATATTTTATTTGCAATTGTAGTAATAAATAATATTTTCCTGTAAAAATTAAAAAAACTTGAATACCAAGCTAATATTCAGGATTCTAAAATTTTACAAAAGTGCTTATACGGCCAAGTGTTGCCAATATCGCCAAAAATAGAAGTTTTTAAAAAAGTAGTTAAAATAGAAAATGAGAAAAATTTAAGAACCTGTAAAATATATCGACCACGTAACCTATTGAATTACAACATTAACAAAATTCGTCAAGTCTTGTTGCATGAAGCTTAAGAGGAAAAAACCTTATGTGACCATATTACCTGCACATACCTTATGCTGTGTTGCGGTGTTGCCAGTTAGCAGAAAAAAATAATAATTTAAGTTTCCTATGCAGTCGTAGGAAAAGTATAGCTTGAAACGTACGGCACGTTTGGCACTTGTTGCAAAATATACTAACCTCCCAAAGATTCCCAATGAAGTTTAAGTTGCGACTTTTCGAAAGTCAGGGTAAAAATCGCACAAACACCTGATCCTCTGGCGCTAATTCAAGCCTAGATATTAACACTAAATCGACTACTTTGACTAACTTTATAAACATATTTCTTTCATTCCAGGGTGCTATAAAGGCGCATTCTAGCATTATGACTTTTTTCATATGAAAAAAACCACATGTTATTCTAATTTACACATTCTCTTCCAAATTCGACCCTTATTTGCTTATTTATTTCTGCGAGATAAATTTTTTAACCGCACAACGATTTTAATAACATTCGAACAGAAAATTCATTATCAAGCGGTGCAGACTGATCCAGTAAATGCGCCCACTCTTTTACTATGACTGCTGTTTCAAATGGATTATTTTCCAGATAATGAACTAATCTTTCATCTTGGTCTGCGTTCGAAATTTTGGGATATCCTGAACCTGGATTTCTTATTATATTTCCATGCTTAAGGAATTTCTGTTGAGCTAATAACACACCATTTTTGCTAAATCGCAGCTCACTGGTAATACTTCTTTTTGCGATTGCCTCTCCGACGTGAGTATGTAGTAACGCTTTCTGTTCTAGATTTAACGCAGTGGTTTTTTAAACTGAAAATTATTTGTCAAATTTCACAACTTTTGCGAAATTTCTGTTTGACGGTAGGTAACTTATGCATAGTCCAAGTGATATAATTACAAATGTTTTGTTCCAGTTTTTTTTTTTTTTTGATGCGATGGTACATTAAAAACTAACCTAACCTAACCCTAAAATACCTAGGTATTTTAGGAGTTTTAGACCGATCGGACAGACACATTGACAAACAGACTGACGGAAATACGAAAATATGTTTTTTTTTGGCATCTTAAGATCTAGGGACAGTAAAATATGAAAATATTTAAAATCTGGGAGGGTGATTTTTTTCACTATTATAAACATTTTATTTGGCCACCATTTTGTTCCGCCATCTTTAACTAATACCATAATTTTACTAGTTCATCGCTATACCACAATCAGTTATGGCGCACAGTTTGAAGAAATCAATCCATTCAGTGGTTTTTTTGTGGCCCGAATTTTTAAATAATTTATTAACCCGCTATCTTGGATGCATTTCAAAATTTTACCAATTGATTCCTACATAATACCTGATTTTTGTGCAAAATTTGAGATAGATTGGATAAGCAGTTTTTGTAATATTTTTTTAACATTTCGCAAGACCGCCATTTTGTTTCGCCACATTGGATTTTTACCAAAATGTTACTAGGGCACCCCATACGATCCTTAATATTTGACCAACATTTGAACCGAAGAAGACCGAAGAAATTGAGAAAACCTATTTTTCGGCATCTAGGAACCTTGAAACGTAAAGATCTGAAAAAATCTCGGAGAATGATTTTTCACAATTACCATACTTCCCTTTTACGATGGATGGATGCATAGTTTATATTATTAAATGTAAGTGCTTATCTTGAATATTTCCTAAAATAAATATTAAAATAACTATCTGACCATATTTGTCTATTGTTTTGATTTTGTTGTTTATTCTAGCGACTAAATATCAGAATTTACTAATACGAAAACCTTTTCAAAAATACAAAATACATTACAAATGTCGATTGTGTGATTCTGGAAAAACAAATTAAAAACTAGTAAATCGAAATTTATTAAAACGGAGATATTGTAGGAAAACAAACGGAAGAATGGAACATTTCAACGTGCAAATGAAATACACGTCTGCCCCATACTGTGGTGAGTTTAAAATTCCAATAACAGCTTGTTTTGTTTTCCATGATTACTGTTTATTTTTGGAACTGTAAGAAATGTAGATGTTATATAGACTGAATGAGAATTTTTGCTAAAAATACATGACTAAATGGCAGAATTTAATACAGGAAAAAAACACCATGTTTTAATACACGCTTCAGAAAATACTTAACGATTATTAATTTAATTTTTTTTTTTGAGATTGAGACGACCGAGACCAAAATTACTAGCCCACGCGGCGCCTGCACCCGACCGTGGGCCAATATGTATGTTGTAATAGTTTACTATTAATAGATGCCAAAAATCTTTATCTTCCGAAGCTTGTCCTAGTGGGATTTCTATAAGAGGTGACTTCGTTGTTGTACTTTTTATTTTTCTGCCTGAAATGAAAAATAAAATGGATTTTTCAGAATGTCGTTTGATACGCGATAACTGTCGAAAAAATTGGAATATTAATTTGAAATTCTCAGAAAACGTCCACTTTTCAATCTTCCTAACATCATTTAAAATGGGCAGGATCGAAGTTTGAGGAGTATTTTTTTTTAATTTTTCATGCTTTTTTAGGTTAATTGAACGCTATCTCGTGCCTACACATTACAAGTTTTCGGCAAAAGTAAAACGGACGCTGTAGGAACATAGATAAGAAAAATAATACTTGGGTTTGCCTTTAAAATTTCTAAGCAAATTACGATTACTACTGCGTGTTTCAAAAAAATTAATTTTTTAAATTTTTTTTTGTGATTTTTTTGCTTTTATTCGCTAAAAGTTAATTTTATTGAAACAAGAAAAAGAAAAAAAAATACAAAACTGCATCTAAAGTATGAATCAAAATGTTTCTCGAAAAAACTAGTTTCGTGGGGGGGATGCAATACTTTCCCAAATTTAGTAAGATCTATTTTGCTGCCTTGCCTTTGCTTTTGGATATTCGTTCAGGAGCTGCTCGAGTAGTTTTTTGGATCAGTTGCAGCCGCAAAACGCTGGTCTGTAATTAAGCAAGGCGCAAGATGCATTTTTCAGCATATAGGCCGAGATAATATTTTTTGGTGAAACATTAAATGTGAAACTTTAAACACAGTTTCGACTTTTTTGGTTCCACATTTTTTTTCTTTCATGGTATTTTTTCATAAAACTAATTTTTAGCTAACGACAGCAAAAAATCAGAAAACAAAATAAAATTGAATTTTTTTGAAGACGCTGCAGTTATCGAAATTTGCTTAAACATTTTAAAGAGAGTCTTATAAGAATAGAGAATGTCTGCTCTTCGGAATCTATTTTCTTTTGATGAAAATTCAAACCGTGTAGGCACCTGAGGGCGTTAATGAACCTAAAAAAAGTTTCAAAAATTAAAAAAAAGATTTCAAATTAATATTCTATTTTGTTCGACAGTTATCGTGTATCGAACGACTCTCTAAAAAATCGAATTATTTTTAATAATAAACGAAAAAACGAAAATGATACTTTTCAAGAGTCCCAGGTGTGCTCTAAAGACGTATCAAATTTTAAATATTTATCTGAAACCATTCCGGATATATAGCGACTGAAAGGTAAAA
Organism: Kuschelorhynchus macadamiae; assembly: GCA_030620095.1. Taxonomy (NCBI): domain Eukaryota; kingdom Metazoa; phylum Arthropoda; class Insecta; order Coleoptera; family Curculionidae; genus Kuschelorhynchus; species Kuschelorhynchus macadamiae. The sequence continues at coordinate 865,876 of JAUTXW010005407.1, forward strand.
GGTACGTTTTGACTCGACAACGACTACTATAAAGAAGTCACCCTTTACACAAATCCCACCAAGACAAGCTTCGGCCGACAAAACTTTTTGGCATCTACTAATAGTAAATTATTACTATACTACTTGCATTACATATTCATTGAGTCGGTGGGCCTACAGTTGGGTACAGTAAATAGAAACCTGATATTCTGGTTTCACCATTCTAGTTTTAATCTCGATCTCGCCAGTCTTTATGTAGAAGGAATAGAATAGGTAACTACACTGACTCATTTCGAACTCTACGTTGAGTTGTGAAACCGGATTTGCTTTTTAAAATTTTTTAAGACGGGAGTTTGTTAGAGAGTGTATCATGCCAGACTCCATCGAAAGCTTCGAGTATGTTCAAAGGAATAGTCTGGTTTCGTCATGAATTTCGATTGAGTTGTTTCAGTTGTGAGTTACAAAGATAATACAGATTTTGGATGCGGAAGCCGTTATGTCGGACATTAGTCTTTACCTTTCAAAGTAGTTTAAAATCATCGCGATCAAATAATTCTGGTTTAGCCTCGCTATAACTTTTATATTATTATGTGAAGAGCAGGCTGCCAATGGGCTATAAATCGTGTTAACTCTGGCTGTGTCTTAGTTTGCGCCACGTACAACTTTTCATAGTCCTGGCACGGAATGTTGTATACTCCGTGGTTTTCCAGTTTGATCTCATCTTCTGGGTTTCCAAGTAGTTTACATATAGTTTTTTGTGGCTCGTGTATTATTTGTATGTTGTGTTTCCTAAGAATTCTTCGGATTCTGTCTGTTGTGCCTTTTACATATGGTAAGACTACTTGTTGCTTTCCCGGTTTCTAATTTTTGTTGATCGTTGTTCGGGAACTCTGTGCATTAATAGCCTTCTCTATGGTGCGATTTGTGTAGCCATTTTTCCTTAAAGCACTAGATATTACCTTAAGTTCGTTTTGTCTCGTTTGTGTTTCAGTTAATCGCACGGATCTGGATATTAGGGTATTTGCCGCAGCTTGAATTTGTGCTGGGTGATGATGTAATTTTGCATTTAAATATCTGTCTGTATGTGTTGGTTTTCTGTACACGGTGTATTCGAAATGTCCATTATGTAGTTTTGTGACCAGAACATCTAAAAATGGTACTTTGTTGTTTTCTTCTAACTCTAGAGTAAATTGTACTCTGGGGTGGACTGAATTTATATATATATATATATATATATATATATATATATATATATATATATATATGTTTATATATATATATATATATATATATATATTTATATATGTTTATATATATTTATATATATATATATATATATATATATATATATATATATATATACAGGGTGGCCCAACGAAAAGGTCCCACCCTTATTTATGACTTTCCTGGTATATTTTGGGAAAAACGCTTGGACACGTCAATTTTGATTTTTAGGGGGACGTCTTTTCATGTATGATTGTATAATACAGGGTGTTCCAAAAATAAGATATCGCATTACACTTGACATTTTTAAATGGAAACCCCCAATTTTTTTTCTATTTTTGGATTCTCCAGGAAGTTTTTAGTAACTTTTGTATAATAGAGTTTATATCTATCTTCAACCATTTTGAAGTTTTTTTAATTTTTTTTATAAAATTCGCCTCATTTAATTTAGTACTGATAATACGGAAAAAAATAATAATCACCGATACCAGCAAGAAATTTAGCATCCGTCAATGTCATCGTAAATCATAGAACAACTTTATCTTTGATTTGAAATCGTTAAGTTGCCTAGTTCTATTATAATATTTTGCAATGATTTATTCAATTCAAGAAAGGGTCGAAATAACGAAACTGTATTATCAAAACGGAAGCATTGCAAGAGCTACCGCCCGGTTGTTTAATGCGTTACATCCAGACAAAAATATTAACCATAAGTATGTGGCTAAATTAATAAGAAAATTTGAAGCAACTGGATCTGTATCTAATATTCGCCGGAATCAGGAAAATCGTCCAAGTAGAAATGAAGCCAGAGAAATAGCAGTTTTGGGACACGTGGCTCTTGACAACACCCAAAGTACTCGTGGTCTGGCTACTTCTTCAGGATTTACACGCTCAACAGTGCAAAGAATTTTGAAATCCTATAAATTTCACCCGTACAAAACTAAACTTGTCCATGAGCTTAATGAAGACGATTATGATAGAAGGTTGGAGTTTTGCGAATTAATGACACAACGTTTGAACAATAACCCAAATTTGTTATTTAACATTTGTTTTTCGGATGAATGTACCTTCTATTTACATGGTGCTGTAAATAGACATAATTGTCGATATTGGAGCGACTCGAATCCACATTTGTTTCGAGAGGTACATTCGCAATACCCACAAAAAATTAATGTCTGGGCCGGCATTTTCGGAAATCATATTGTAGGACCTTTCTTTATTCCTGGAAACTTGACGGGGGAGTTGTACTTGGACATGTTGGAAAATACAATAGAGCCACGAATAACCGAAATAATAGAAAATGAGGTTAATTATAATGAAAATTTTCTTCATTTCCAACAAGATGGTGCACCACCGCACTATGTAGCTCCAGTACGACAGTTTTTGGACACCCATTTCCCAAATCAGTGGATCGGACGGCGCGGCCCCATTGAGTGGCCACCAAGGTCTCCGGACTTGAGTCCTTTAGATTACTTTCTTTGGGGACATATAAAAAGTAAGGTTTTTAGTACGAAGCCAGACTCCATCCAAGATCTTCGGGAGCGGATCACGGCGGAATGCAGACAAATAACTCCAGAAATGTGTGAAAATGTTAGGAATAGATTTGAGCAAAATATTTATTATTGCATGGAGGTAAACGGACACCACTTTCAACATTTATTACCACATTGACTTTTTGACACATTGTAGCTAAGTAACTAATTTTTGTTTAAATTTTAATGTGAATGTAAAACTGTAAATGGTTTAGTGTTCCTGATTCCGGCGAATATTAGATACAGATCTAGTTGCTTCAAATTTTCTTATTAATTTAGCCACATACTTATGGTTAATATTTTTGACTGAATGTAACGTATTAAACAACCGGGCAGTATGCAATGTTTCCGTTTTGATAATAAAGTTTCGTTATTTTGACCCTTTCTTGAATTTAATTTATCAATACTTGATATTATTCAATTATTCAAATAACTTCAAAATGGTTGAAGATAGGTATAAACTCTATTATACAAAAGTTACTAAAAACTTCCTGGAGAATCCAAAAATAGAAAAAAAATTGGGGGTTTCCATTTAAAAATGTCAAGTGTAATGCGATATCTTATTTTTGGAACATATATATATATATATACATGAAAAGACGTATAAAAATCAAAATTATATATATATATATATATGGCTGTACATCCGTTCACTACTGTCGTTCTGAAAAGAAATTTGGCATTTTCGAAGCTTTCTTTCTCGCGTCCGAATAGAGATATATATATATATATACCCCCACTCGGGGCTGAAGGTTATATATATAGGCGTTGGTCGTTATTTATGTTTTCCGGATGGTGTTGTGTGTAGTGTGTGTATAATATACATATATATATCAACACATATATATATATATATATATATATATATATATATATATATATATATATATATATATATATATATATATATATATATATATATATATATATATATATATATATATATATATATATATATATATTATATATATATATATATATATATATATATATATATATATATATATATATATATATATATATATATATATATATATATATATATATATATATATATATATATATATATATATATATATATATATATATATATATATATATATATATATATATATATATATATATATATATATATATATATATATATATATATATATATATATATATATATATATATATATATATATATATATATATATATATATATATATATATATATATATATATATATATATATATATATATATTTATAAATATATACAGTGTGTCTACTTAAGTACATATGAGAAACTCTTTTATTAGTAGTTTTACAGAAAAAAGTTACTCTTTATAAAAAGTTCTACTTTCTGCCAAAATAATATTAAAATATTCAAACTTGAGATTGCCTATACAAGGTGGTGCAACTGGGACCGTAGGACTTTTTTAGGGTCTTTTATCACAGGAAGCATTACTCGATTTGTAGATTCGTCATTCGCAACCCTTGACCTCCGTTTCTTGTTAAAGTTATTTTCAACATTTCCAAAAGTGTTGAATTTAGTTAGAATATTCCTCACTGTTGTGAAATGTATAATTTTATCGGGGTGTCTGTTGTTAAAAATGTGCAAATTTTATCTTCTTTGCTTAATTTCAGCGGCATTTCTTTTTACTATAATATTCAAACTGATGTTTCAATAAAATAATACAATATTGTGGTTGACAATGGCAGTGACAATGCCATTATCAACAATCGATAAATAAGGAAATTTTGCTGGTATGTAGGTAGGAACAAAAGTAAGGAACTGGACTTGCCAGTAAGAAGCCAAAGTTTTACATTCCTTAAGAAGTGATTTCAGATAGGAAGCAACGAATCTAGTGCTAGATATGTTTTTTTATTCTAAGTAAGATTTTGTATTACATTTTGCTATAAAATAAAAATTAAAGGTACTTTTCTCTTGAGTCAATTTCGATTTTTTGGAATTTTTGACCACCCTGTATATGCCATCTCAATCATCTTATCTGAATATTTTAATATTATTTTGGCGGAAAGCAGAACTTTTTATAAAGAGTAACTTTTTTCCGTAAAATTACTAATAAAAAATTTTCACATATGTAGAGAACTTAAGTAGACACAGTGTATACATATATAATATATATATATATATATATATATATATATATATATATATATATATTTTTTTTTTTTTGCTTTGTGTTCTTTGATCTTTTTTTTCAATATATATTTATCCTAATTTTTCTTGGTTTGAGGTCAATACATTAACAACAAAATTAGTACATATTTTTAAACATATATTTCGTTTCTAAGGTGACGTTTCGACCATAGTTTTGGTCTTTTTCAAACCTAAAATTTGTTTAGCACTATTTTTTTTAAGTTTATAAAGTATTAAAAATTTAGGACTTACCATAGAACGTAAAATAGTTGACTAAAAAGTATACATAATCCACATATCTGACATATACTACACATATTTAATTTACATTTTACAAATATTGTGGACGTTTATTACAGACAAATTACAAGCGACTGAGCGAACACTGTTATAGTAAAGATATATACAATTTATTTAGGTTGTTTATGTCTTTTTTGTCATTTATGGGGTTTTTGTTTTTTTGAATTTCAGCCATCTCAAAAAATTCTCTTTTTTTCAACTGAGGTTCGGATTTTAATACTTTCACTTGTTCGTAGTTGAAAGTATGTTTTTTGGACATCTCATGGTGTGTTAATGCGGTGCTGTTCTTTTTATCATATTTGTGACTTTTCAGTCTATTTTCTAAGTATTGGCTTGTTTGTCCAATATAAACACCGTTACAATTATTGCAAGGGATCTGATAGACTATATTGCTTTTTTTATTAATTGGCGTTTTCGATTTTAAGTTGCTGAAGTTCTTTGATAATAAGTTATAGGCTTTGTGACTTGTCGTGATGTTATATTTTTTAAAAAGGTTTTGAAATTGCTGGGATAAACCATTTATGAAAGGCAGAGAAATGTATTTTGTTTTAGGTAGATTTGATGTAATAATGGCATTTTCAGAATTATAATATTTATGTATTCTGCTTTTGAATAATTTATTTACTAATTTTTTACGGTATTGATTTAGAGTTAATGCTGCTTTAGCCTTTTTAATTGCTCGTTCTCTGAATTCAGAGTCGGACAGCTTAATTGCCCGATCTGCCAGACCAATAATTACAGATTTTTTTTGAGACATTGGGTGACAGGAGCTGAAATTTAGGTATCGAGAGGACCAAGTTTGTTTTGTGTACCATTCCGTTTTAATTTTATTTCCTATATGATGTAATGTTAAGTCTAAAAAATTGATTTTGTTGTTCTCTTCGCTTTCAATTGTAAATTGTAGTCTTTTATGGTATTGATTAAATTGCTTTAAAATAATTTCTGTTTGGCCAGATGGGATTGCAGTAATACAATCATCGACATAACGATAAAAAAATGGTATATTAAATTCCACATTACTTAGAACAGTCTCCTCTAAATCTTCCATAACTATTTGGGCAACGACGCTTGATATAGATGCTCCCATAGCACAACCTTCTATTTGTTTATATAACTGATTTTCGTATATGAAATATGTAGAATTTAGTGTTAATTCTACTGCTGTAAGAAATTCATCTTGAGGAATATCTGTGTATTTTTTTATTTCAGACCATTTCTTTTTAATTATTCTGGTAGCCAATGAGATTGGAACGCTGGTATACAGGGAAACAACATCAAGCGATATCAGTTGGTAATTTTCCGGAATTTCTAACTGTTTTAATTTTTCTTTAAATTGATAGGAGTCTTTGATATAGTAATTATTTTTATGTACAATATTTTTTAAGATTTTTTTTAAAAAATTTGATAGTGGTGTAAACGGGGATTGAATGCATGAGACAATTGACCGTAATGGGATATTTTCTTTATGTAGTTTAGGCAATCCGTAAATTTTGGGTGGTACACTATTGCGGATTTTTAGTTTTTTAGCAGTGTCGGGTGATATAAAAAGATTTTTTTCCCAAGAGTTAACTAATTCATTATTTCTTTTTTGATACTGGTTTGTGGGATCTTGTTTAATTTTTTTATATGTTTTAGTGTCATTTAATATTTCATTCATTTTTATGTTGTAGTTAGCAGAACTCATTAACACTGTTTTGTTTGTTTTATCGGCTTTTAGAACCTTTATAGAAGGGTTATTTTTTAAAAAACTTTTAGTTTTTGTTAAGTTTATTGAGTGTTTTTTATTTTTGTTTGTTTGATTTTTCAGTTTAGTTTTAAAATTTGTTAATATATTACAAGATTTTGCTCTAATTTCGTCTTTCTCTCCACCTCTCAAATGATTTATACCGTTTTCAATGTTACATAGTATATCGGTAGTTGGCAAAAGTCTATCATTATTTAATTCCGTTGCAAAATTAGGTCCTAAGCTTAAAATTTCCATAGCGTAATCTGGAATATTTTGATCTGTTAGGTTTTCTACCCACATTGATGCTGTTTTTTGTTGAGGGGGAGCTTTTTGCTTTGAAATTAGGTGGTCTAGTTTATTTTTATTGTTTTGTTTTATTTCTTGGAAAAGTTTTTCAGTTTTTTGTATATTGCGGATTTTAAATTTAATGAAAATTGTATTTGGTAAATTTTCCATAAGGCGAAGATGCTTGAATTTATTTCGTAAATTTGTTATGTTTAAAGTTGTTTCTGTAATTAATAAATTTAATGTACTTAAAATAAATTTTGGTAAGACAAACTGGTTATATTTACGTTCAAGGTTTACATTTTCGAATTTTATATGAGACATTTTAAGATTAAGAAAGGTTGGTTGTAAGTTTTCTGTTTTACATCTCAATAAAAACACTCTTCTATTCTTTTGGTTGGCAATTTTTCGAGAGATGTTTTCATATTCTTTCATTTCGTTCACAATATGGCGTCCATATACATATTTCATATACGAAAATCAGTTATATAAACAAATAGAAGGTTGTGCTATGGGAGCATCTATATCAAGCGTCGTTGCCCAAATAGTTATGGAAGATTTAGAGGAGACTGTTCTAAGTAATGTGGAATTTAATATACCATTTTTTTATCGTTATGTCGATGATTGTATTACTGCAATCCCATCTGGCCAAACAGAAATTATTTTAAAGCAATTTAATCAATACCATAAAAGACTACAATTTACAATTGAAAGCGAAGAGAACAACAAAATCAATTTTTTAGACTTAACATTACATCATATAGGAAATAAAATTAAAACGGAATGGTACACAAAACAAACTTGGTCCTCTCGATACCTAAATTTCAGCTCCTATCACCCAATGTCTCAAAAAAAATCTGTAATTATTGGTCTGGCAGATCGGGCAATTAAGCTGTCCGACTCTGAATTCAGAGAACGAGCAATTAAAAAGGCTAAAGCAGCATTAACTCTAAATCAATACCCTAAAAAATTAGTAAATAAATTATTCAAAAGCAGAATACATAAATATTATAATTCTGAAAATGCCATTATTACATCAAATCTACCTAAAACAAAATACATTTCTCTGCCTTTCATAAATGGTTTATCCCAGCAATTTCAAAACCTTTTTAAAAAATATAACATCACGACAAGTCACAAAGCCTATAACTTATTATCAAAGAACTTCAGCAACTTAAAATCGAAAACGCCAATTAATAAAAAAAGCAATATAGTCTATCAGATCCCTTGCAATAATTGTAACGGTGTTTATATTGGACAAACAAGCCAATACTTAGAAAATAGACTGAAAAGTCACAAATATGATAAAAAGAACAGCACTGCATTAACACACCATGAGATGTCCAAAAAACATACTTTCAACTACGAACAAGTGAAAGTATTAAAATCCGAACCTCAGTTGAAAAAAAGAGAATTTTTTGAGATGGCTGAAATTCAAAAAAACAAAAACGCCATAAATGACAAAAAAGACATAAACAACCTAAATAAATTGTATATATCTTTACTATAACAGTGTTCGCTCAGTCGCTTGTAATTTGTCTGTAATAAACGTCCACAATATTTGTAAAATGTAAATTAAATATGTGTAGTATATGTCAGATATGTGGATTATGTATACTTTTTAGTCAACTATTTTACGTTCTATGGTAAGTCCTAAATTTTTAATACTTTATAAACTTAAAAAAAATAGTGCTAAACAAATTTTAGGTTTGAAAAAGACCAAAACTATGGTCGAAACGTCACCTTAGAAACGAAATATATGTTTAAAAATATGTACTAATTTTGTTGTTAATGTATTGACCTCAAACCAAGAAAAATTAGGATAAATATATATTGAAAAAAAAGGTCAAAGAACACAAAGCAAAAAAAAAAATATATATAAGTATGGGTGAAGAAGTACTAAACTACAGAACAATTGAAAGCACATATGGACGCCATATTGTGAACGAAATGAAAGAATATGAAAACATCTCTCGAAAAATTGCCAACCAAAAGAATAGAAGAGTGTTTTTATTGAGATGTAAAACAGAAAACTTACAACCAACCTTTCTTAATCTTAAAATGTCTCATATAAAATTCGAAAATGTAAACCTTGAACGTAAATATAACCAGTTTGTCTTACCAAAATTTATTTTAAGTACATTAAATTTATTAATTACAGAAACAACTTTAAACATAACAAATTTACGAAATAAATTCAAGCATCTCGAAAATCGCCTTATGGAAAATTTACCAAATACAATTTTCATTAAATTTAAAATCCGCAATATACAAAAAACTGAAAAACTTTTCCAAGAAATAAAACAAAACAATAAAAATAAACTAGACCACCTAATTTCAAAGCAAAAAGCTCCCCCTCAACAAAAAACAACATCAATGTGGGTAGAAAACCTAACAGATCAAAATATTCCAGATTACGCTATGGAAATTTTAAGCTTAGGACCTAATTTTGCAACGGAATTAAATAATGATAGACTTTTGCCAACTACCGATATACTATGTAACATTGAAAACGGTATAAATCATTTGAGAGGTGGAGAGAAAGACGAAATTAGAGCAAAATCTTGTAATATATTAACAAATTTTAAAACTAAACTGAAAAATCAAACAAACAAAAATAAAAAACACTCAATAAACTTAACAAAAACTAAAAGTTTTTTAAAAAATAACCCTTCTATAAAGGTTCTAAAAGCCGATAAAACAAACAAAACAGTGTTAATGAGTTCTGCTAACTACAACATAAAAATGAATGAAATATTAAATGACACTAAAACATATAAAAAAATTAAACAAGATCCCACAAACCAGTATCAAAAAAGAAATAATGAATTAGTTAACTCTTGGGAAAAAAATCTTTTTATATCACCCGACACTAAAAAACTAAAAATCCGCAATAGTGTACCACCCAAAATTTACGGATTGCCTAAACTACATAAAGAAAATATCCCATTACGGCCAATTGTCTCATGCATTCAATCCCCGTTTACACCACTATCAAATTTTTTAAAAAAAATCTTAAAAAATATTGTACATAAAAATAATTACTATATCAAAGACTCCTATCAATTTAAAGAAAAATTAAAACAGTTAGAAATTCCGGAAAATTACCAACTGATATCGCTTGATGTTGTTTCCCTGTATACCAGCGTTCCAATCTCATTGGCTACCAGAATAATTAAAAAGAAATGGTCTGAAATAAAAAAATACACAGATATTCCTCAAGATGAATTTCTTAAAGCAGTAGAATTAACACTAAATTCTACATATTTCATATACGAAAATCAGTTATATAAACAAATAGAAGGTTGTGCTATGGGAGCATCTATATCAAGCGTCGAAAAATTAGGATAAATATATATATATATATATATATATATATATATAGCATGTTTTTAAACTTACCACACGACTTTGTACCTTATTGGCTAAGAAAAAGATGTGAGATATTATATGTTTTTTCTGGAATTTTTGTGCCACAGCAAAAGGTCAAAATTTGAACCACAAAAAATAATCGTAATTACCACATTTACTGTACCCGAGCATTTTTCTAGAGAAAAAATAGTTTGCGTATGCTACCGCTGTTAGCTACTATTTAAAATAACAAGATTATTATTTCCCTTACGCTATGCTTGAAAATATTCGATATACGCACCCTAAAAATTGTATATATAGGTCAATTTTCTACTCTGTCGATATATTATGTGAAAAATTGCCTCCCTAACATTTCATCTAAACTTAACAAAAGGCACTGTCAAATAACAGCGACATTTTGAACATTCTGCCATAAAAATATAACGACATTCGACTGGGTTTTCAACTACACTACTATTATTAATAACACATAAATAAGTTTTGACCTCAAATAGAGTTTTTTAATCGATTTTAAATCGTGTTTGTTAGATCTAAAAACGCTTAATTTCTTAAGCTTCATTGAGTAATCTATCAAATACTGAATATACCCTTGCACTTAATTGCATACGTTTAAGATCGATATTCGCAAGCGGTCTACGTGTAAACACAGAAAACCAAACTTGGCTTTCTTCACTCTATTTGCATGTGTTAAATAACGGTTTGTGCAAGGTAAAACAAATTGGTAATATTCACATGTAAAATTTAATTACTGAAATTTAGTTAAAATCGATTTACAGACTAGTAAAATGTAATTTTTTGCCATATGAATACAGAAATTTAAAAATCAAGACATTATTTGAAATGCAGCTTCACACGTGTTTATTCACGGTTAAAATTCTTTCGTGACAAAATTATTTATAAAAATTGATATTAAACAGTTTTTTTAATAATTTCCTTATCTTTCTGGCATTATTGAGCCAGAAGTCGTTGATTCTGTGGATGTTTTCCAAATACCAAAACAATAATCCTATTATAGGGGATTTTTATTTTTGCAGACATTCGCTTAGGTCCTGAAACATTTTTTCGTAGACAGTTACATTGGACACTGGCGGTTCATTATAAACCCTAGAAGCATTAAGAAAAGAATTAAGACCAGAACCTTCAGCTTTTGGAAAGTCTAGTAAAAAGCATTTTTATAAAAAATAAGAAGACCCTCCTCCCTTCAGAAGAAAGACGCCATAGGTTAATGAGATATCTTACGTTCAAATTCTGAAGTCTATTATTTACAATACATTTTTTAAACTTATGAATATGCAGGGTGGAACAATTAATTGAAATGCATTTTCTGACTTAAAAACGATTCATCAAAAAATTGTTTTACACGTCAAATTAATTTACTCGACTACGGATCTTTTGGAATCACTGATTTGTTCTTAAAATCATCTGCTTAACAATTATCACGTCATATATACTTTTTAATTCAACACCCTGTATATTATTTTTTAACTCGCTGAAACATGCTGCAGACATATTATGCAAAAAGCTTTATATTTGACCTGAACTGTTTTCGAGAAAATGACTTATGAAAATTATAATTTGGGTCCATTTACACCCTCTCTTTGCCAAATAAGCTATGCTTAAAACAAAAATACTTGCTCGTTCTAAACTTAAAATTTATTAAATAATTATTAAGTTCCGGTTTAACCGGAAATGTCATAATTTCACACCGCAGATATCGAATTTTGACCAGAACCTGATCTGATGTCATTTATTAGGTTCTAAAAAGTTAAAAGAGATGGATAGGTAGTCATTTAGCTCGAAGTTTAACAGTTTCGATGATGATGATGAAGACTGGAGGTGCAGTCATTGAGTGTTACTACAACGTTGTTTTCTGCGTTCAAGCCCAATAGCTCCGTTATTGTAAGAATTGGAACAAACAATTATAAGACAGTTGTAGGAACTGCTGAGAGCTACAACCTAAAATTATTATCGATTATACAGGGTTGAGAATAAGTTTGCCACAAACCAAACTTACATTTTTTTTAAATAGAACACCCTGTATTTTGTTTTTTTTTTCAATTCCTCCCTTTTTGCCCATGCACACAATATAGGGTTTGTGGGATCTATACAGAGTCATTTAAGATTTATGACCACTTTTCAAAAATATTAGAGATAGATTTGACGTTAAGAGACCCCCTATTTTGACTAGTTGTGCGAGTAAAATGAGGTTTTTCAGTAGCGTTATAACGAAAATTATGTCTTTTGACATTTCTATTTTTGTTGAATGTTGCTTCGCCAGTAAGTAACATAAAAAAGTCAGCAAACCTTGGCTCTCTTTAAATTTGTTGTTGCGCCCAGTGTCAAAAATCTAGTGAGCCTTATTTTTACAAATGAAATTAAACTTTGTGAAAAACAAATTTCAGTTGTCAATTAATGCTGATGCTTGAGTTTTATATTGCAATCTAAGTACAGTTTCTATTGTAAGACGCAAAGATAAATTTTAATAGACAAGAGATGATCGATATGATTTATGTGTTAGGAGCAAGTGAAAAAATTGTTTGTTAGCGACAAGAATATCACAAAAGTATCCTGATAGAAGACATCCACACTGAAGCGCTTTTGAAAGGCTTATGCAATGGTTTGATGAGACGGGAAATGTAGAATACACGAAAACTGATCGAGCCAAACCTGTTTTAAAGGAGGAGCACGAGCGATAAACTTAAAAGTTATAGAAGACCCACATATTGGCTCAAGAAGAATTGCATGAGAAACAGATGTAAGTAAAACTACTGTTCTACGAATTCTAACAAAAAAAAAAAAAGTTTCATCCATACCACATTTAACTCGTTCAAGAATTGTATGTGGATGATTATCACAGGAGACTAGTTTTTTGTCACTGGGCACAACACTAAATTCAAAGAGAGCCACGATTTACTAACTTTGTGTTATTGACTGACGAATCAGCATTCCCTAAACATGGAAATGTCAATAGACATAATCTTCATTACTACGCTATTGAAAATCCTCACTATATTCGCACAACTAGTCAAAATAAATTGTCTCTTAACGTCTTTGAATGATGTGTCCGAAGTTTTCTTGTTTCCATGTTCTAGGTGCGTAATGTGTGTGTATTTATTTATTTATTTTTGTAAATGTCCAACAATTGGGTCATAACACTAAGTGAAATGAGGCCTAGTAAATAAATTTTTTAACTTAATTAATTTAAGTGTATTCGTTCCCAGAGCTTAAAACAGTGTTTATATAACACAAAACGTTGCAATTGAAAATAGTGGTTTCATTTTAGACTTTACTTCAGTCCCATAACGCACGAAATAAAGCTGTAATATTTTTTTATTAGTGATAATTTTTATTTTTTGAAGTTTTAAACTGAGATGAATAAATTTAAAAAAATAGATGTTGAAGGAAGAACACTTTGCTATATTTTGCCGTAATAAATTGACATATCCACCTCTACTTTTTTCGAAAAGTAGCCAGAAATCTTGAACAACTCTGTATAGACCCGACAAACAACAAACGACATTGGTTGAATGGCTAAAAAGGGAGGAATCTGAAAATATAATAATATATATTTTCCATGTAAATTAATCGAGAAAATTTGCATCCAGAATTTTTATTTACCCTGTATACCGTTATTAAAGAATACTAAAGAAAAATACCACAGCTGAAAAAAGACAACAAGTTTTTACCGTGCTAAAATGATTTATGCTAACGCATTAAAAAAATACAGGGCGTCAAATATACCTCTGATATTTTCGAAAAGTGGTCATAAATCTGGAATGAGCCATGTCAAACATGCGGCCCACGGGCCACATGCGACTCAGTGAGCTTTTTTTCTGCGGTCCAAATCAGTTTTGCAAACAGCCAGATAATACGGCCCGCGAATAAGTTGAAAACCGTTTTTGAAAGCGCGCCCCGCTGCAACAACGATTGGTATAATAAAATGTACAATTGTATATAGTGCCAACTATGTTTAGGAGGATGAACTACTACCTAAAGCCAAACGTTATCTGGCTTGTTCCATGAAATTCTATCACGCAAAAACACAAATGACGCTATCTGAACATTCTGGAAAGAACTCGAGAAATCACAATCCGTATATAAGCCGTGTTCGATTGAGTTCAGTCGTTCAGTGTTTAGTCAGTTATGAGTCAGTTGCGATAGAGTTACAAGTTGAGTTGCGCACTTATTGTTATAACCCTTAACAGTACTTATTATAATTTATTTCGAATACAGTTTTTAACATGTCTCTTTCAAAACCAAGTGGAAGTAAGAGGAAACTTGTAGATGAGCATCGTATCTTTCAAGAAAAGTGGGAATTAGAGTTTTTTTGCTGTGAAGTGAAAGAAAAAATTATTTGTTTGATTTGTAATAGTACAGTCGGTATTATTAATTATATAATATAAAACGTCACTATGATATTCATAAAACTATGTTTGACAAGTATACAGGTATGGTCAGAAACTAAAAGTTAAATAAGTTAAATCACGGTTGAAAGATCAGCAGCTTATGTTTACACGTCCAAAGCAAGAAAATGAATATGTCCTTCAAGCGAGCTACGTACTGTCGGAGTTGATCGCGAAACACTCAAAACCATTGTGTTGAAGGTGAATTTATAAAAGAGTGCCTTGTAAAGGTCGCGGAAAAAGTCCCGTGAGCGTGAAGGCATTTCAAAATATATCCTTGTCCCGGAATAATGTCGCTGAAAGAGTTACTGAGTTGCCAATATAAGTGATCAGATAAAAACAAAATCAGACTCTTTCATTGCATTTTCTATTGCCTGTGACGAAAGTACGGATGTGTGTGGTGTGGCGCAACTCGGCTGTTTTTCTTCGTGCGGTTGATATAGATATCAAGGTGTATGAAGAATTACTGGAATTAGTACCATTGCGTGATACAACAACTGGGAAGGATATTTTCAGTGCTGTTTATGAATTTCTGCAAAAGTACAATTTGGATATGTCAAAACTGTGTTTCGTTGCAACAGACGGAGCTCCTTCAATGACTGGAGTAAAAAATGGCTTCGTTAAAATATTACAGACACAGATCAGAAAAACGGCCAGTGACAAACCAGATTTTCATCATATTTATTGTATAATCCACCAAGAAGTTTTATGCTCAAAAGTGATCAAGTTGGAAAGTGTTTTAAAGTCAGTGAAAAAAATTATAAATTTCATAAGGTCACGAGGCCTTAATCAGCGACAGTTTTGTGCATTTTTACGTGATTTAGAAAGTGAGTACACTGGTTTACCATATTATGCAGAGGTGCGATAGCTTTTGTGTTCTATGGTACTGGACCAGTTTTGGAAACTCAAAGAAGAAATACGCGTTTTCATGGAAACAAAAGGAGAAGATGTCAGCTTATTATGCGATGTACCTTTTTTACAAGATCTTTCATTTATGGTAGATATTACAAAATACTTGTCGGACTTAAATACGAAATTGTAAGGACCACGTCAAGTTATTACAGATATGCATGATCATGTGAAAGTTTTCACGTGTAAGATGATCATGTGGGAAAAACAGTTAGCAGAGGATAATCTATCACATTTTCTGACTTGTAAGGCATATCAGGAAAGCACAAGTGTCCCAATATCATACAAAATATATTCAAAGAAAATGAGAAGCCTTCTGGCAGAATTTGAGAAGCGTTTTCAGGAATTTAAGACCCAAGAAAACAATTTTTCTCTATTTACTGGTCTTTTCGCTATCGATATTGATAAAGTTTCCCCTCACTTGCAAATGGAAGTAATTGAGATTCAGTGTCAGACCCATTTAAAACAAAAATTTGATAGTGTTGGTACATTCGAATTTTATAAGTACTTGCCTGTTCAATACCAAGAAATGAGAAAATTTGCCTGTAAAATCCGGTCAATGTTTGGAAGTACCTGTAAGTGTGAACAACTATTTTCGTTGATGAAAGGAAACAAATCTCCCGCAAGATCGCGATTAACGGACGCACATTTGGACGCAGTTTTAAAAGTTATTTCCGCCGATAAATTCGCGCCACAAATAGATAACTTAATTAAAGACAAAAGATGTCAAATATCTGGCAAAAGAATTTAACGTTTGTAGTTTTTTGTAACGTCCTTTTTATTGCAAATTTAATAAACAGACTTGTCCCATAATAGTACTTTTTCTCAAGATTTTCAGTAGTTTGTCTTCTTTAAGATAAGGTTTTACGGCCCACCTAGTCGATGGTCTTCATGCTTTTGGCCCACCAGTGACTTTGAGTTTGACATGGCTGCTCTATATAGACCCCACAAATTCTGTATTGGACGAATAGCCAAAAAGAGAAGAATCTGAAAGTAAAACAATATACAGGGTGCTCCATTTAAAAAATGTAAGTTTGGTTTGTGGCAAACTTCCTCAGCCCTGTCCCTGCAACTTTCGTATAATTTTGTTTTTTTAATTACCACAATAACCGGGCTATTGGACTTAATCACACTGTTGGACCACCCTGTATATATGTACGTCAATAGTTTTCTCAAGTTAGGTTTATAGCCAAAAGATATAATAAGTTTGTGGTATTTTGCCGTCTTTTTTTTAATATTATTAGTTTATTTTACACTCTTTAAAAGAACTTAAAATTTTTATTTTGTTTTTTGTTTGATCATTTAAATTAACTGTATATAAAAGAAAACATTTCTCATGTATGCAATAAAAGAAAATAAATGTGTCCTGTTTTACCGTTTACTAAAGAGTTAAGCGTTATGGAAAAAATGTTTGCATTTCTAAGGAGCTCTTTCTAGGGCTAGTAGGCTGTGTAGTAGAAAAGAAGGTTTCATCTCGTTTTATATACAAAGAGATACAAGAAAGTTGACATGTTTCACCGTTTTTTTTTGATCTAATCGCTTTAAAACTTAACCTATTTTCGTTTTTTGAGGGCTGCTGCATATCTCTAGAGCTACTCGATATAATAAGAAATTTGACGTATTTGACCGTTTGTTGAAAACGCTAAATGCTTTTAACAGATATTTTTTTCCTTGTCAGGTAGCTGTTTCATCCTCCAAGAGGTACCTAGAATAATAGAAATAAATATTTTTATATACAAAATTATGAAGGAAATTTGACCTATTTTATTGTTTTTTTATCTACAAAAAAAAATTAAAAAATTTTCACGTGTTTTACTTTTTTTAGTCAAGCTTCAAGCAAGTCAAGTGCTTCTGAAATAATTTTATTAAGATTAAGATTAATTTACGTATATTGAATTACATGACATAGCGAGATTTGTAATCCCTTTATTTGTGAACTTATGTATACCTTTGTACAAATAACCTGTTTTCTAGGACTTGTAATCGTACTGTTACTGGCTCTTGAACTCTCTCAGCACACAGTTATTATTGTGGATGTTATATAGTAGTTTCTAGACCGGGTGGAGAATCGAAAACTTTCCACCCCGGTTTATTTTTTTGTAAATTAATATATGAAAATATGCTTGAACACGTAAACCTTAGTTTTCATATAGTGCCGTAAATTTCGTTCAAGCATTAAGTCTGATATAGAGATAAACTGGTAAAGTTGTGGTATGAATTTAAGATAACGAAACAAAATTGCGGCGGCCAAATAAAATTTTAAGAAATCTAACGTAAGAAAATCTTTATTGACTTTGAATTTTGAAGAGAAATTAAATGTGATAATGGGATAAACTAGTTCGAATTCAGTATGACCTAACAAAATAATGTGTCAATGTACTACTACTTAGCATAGTTAGAAAGAAACTGGTAAAATGTTGGTATATTTTACCAATATGCCACAAAATTTAATGCATTTTTAGGTCCTTAATTCAGACTTGATTAGTGACTTAACGTGCATTTAAAATAAAAAGTGCTTAAATTTTCTTGTTATAAAATAACTTTTTAGTAAAATTTATCAAAAGTTGAAAAAAATTGAATTTTTTTGATATTTGAGTTGATGAATTGAGATAATTGCTTGAGTAATTACTTCAAAAAATTTTGAAAATGAATTATAAATAATGTTATTATATACATCAACCAATCAAGCAAATCAATATTTAATAAAAAAATAAAATCAAAACATAATGTTGCTATTTTAGTTTTAAAAATAACCGAGTCCAAATCTTTGGATTAAAAAAATTGAAAAAAATTTTTTTTTGATAAATAATTTTAAAAAATTATTTTATATCAACCAAATTTAGGCGGTTTTGGTTTTAAATACAATTTTCTTTCGTTAGGTTACTAATCAAGTCTCAATTAGGAACCTAAAATTGCATTAAACTTTTTGGCATGGCCAACTAAGCAAAATAAAATAAATCCGTATAACTCCTCCATTTTTATCCGATTTCAAAATCTATAAATTGACATTAAGAGAATTTTAAACTTCATCAAAATGTAGCTACGTAAAAATTTGGTGGGGCAAATAAAAATTTGATGGTTTTCATTTAAAAATGTATAGATGGCGCCACTTCCAGTTCAACCGGAAGTGTACAAATATGTCAAATATGGGTGAAATGTTGACAAATAGTGTCCCCTGATATTTTAAAAACCGAAGAAAAAACGGGGGGTACATTAGTCCGTGGCGCCCGGTATATTAACGACGTAGTCACATGTTGATAGATCAGTGAACTTTACGTGTCAAGCACAAACGAATTAAAAGCCGATTACTTTTATACTTGGCAGATAAATCAGAGTTTGCATTTACTTAGTTATAGATATGGGATGGTTTTCTATATAGCTATTGACCTAATATACGTACATCTCCCATTAGGAAAGGATCTTTTCTATCTGGGTGCTATATCTCACGGTAGGTGAACACAAGTTAGATATACAAACTTACAATTCTCTCTGGGCTCTTTATTTAGTTTGCTGATTTCGTATACAAGCAAATAGGGTCAAAAATATAAAGGTACTTATCTCATTCTTCATAGATTTTGCTGTAGTCAGAATCACATCCTTTATCACAGAAAATAAAGCTTTAATTAAAAAAATTTCAACAAACATCTAGAATTTGTATGAATATATACATTTAAATTCGGATGTAAAATTACCATATCCCTCAAGTTTGTCCAACAATGCAAATTCCATCCCTCAGAAATTTCTGAACGTGTTTTTCATATTAAAACCAATATACATGTTTTTATAAACGACTGAAAACAGAATGTTTTCTGTAATTTCCATCAACGGCGTAACACCTCTTTTAATTGATTAACTGCTGGGCTTTAACCACCACGAAACAGTGTTTAATTTATACGACATGTTTAAGGCATAATGCATGAAATTTTGGCACATGTTAAAGTTGTTTTTGTAGAAGCAGTTAATTAAAAATTGTAACGTGATGGTCACTTTATTAAGTTGTACAGGCAAAATACTTGCCTGTGTTTATGATAAAATTGACGATATAATGAAGGGTGTATAAGAAAATGGGCATCTTTTATAACAAATAGCTTTTTATTTGTTTCAAACAGTGTTTATTTAATATGTTATTAAGCTTTGAAATGACCGTTTTTGAAACTAAAATACTTAAGGGTTGTTATTAAAGAACTGAAAAAATGAAAAGCTTTTATTCATAAATGTATAATACATTGTTTATTTAGGTAAGCAGCCATAATAACTAATAATGTGTATCATCCTGTAGTTAAGCGAACCTTTTGTCGCACCTTCCGGATATAGATTCTACTAATTTTCCAACTATTTTCCTTGAAAGGCTAGGCCAATTCTCTTGGAATATTTCTTTTAGATTGTCTAGAATTTCGGGAGTCTAAATAATTCTTACCCTTCTTAAAAAGATATTAAGAAACATTTAATGTGATTCAGGAATAAAAATATATGGCTAGTAAAAGCATCGATGTTATGCTTCTGACGGTACTGTGTTACTATTGAGATGGTATAAGTTCTTGCATTATCTTAGGAAAAAATATTTTCCAGACCTATCTTAGCTGCAAGTGCTATTGCGTAGCTACATTGCCATTTCGAAACGCATACGAGTTAGCGCGATCCGGTAAAGAAATGCTTCCACAGATCATAACGGAGCTGCCTTTAAAGTGAGCAGTTTATCTTACACTTGTTTGGAAATATGGCTTACGTCTAGGTGTCCATGCTCGTATACGTTCATTGGAGTGACTGAGACGAAAAGACTGCTGTAAAGAGAACGTGTCCCCATGCCTCATAGTCCAATCCAAGTGGTTTCAAGATTCGTAATTGGGTTTTGTCAAAAGGATACCGCAGTGAATTTAAATTCTAAAAAACGAAGTAAACGAGCCGGGTATTTAGCCGAAGACAAAACATGGCGGTTGACCTTGAAAAACGTTGTTGTCATTTAGTAATAAAAAGTCTTGGAAATTCTACTAGGTTTTGACTGAACAAAAAAGTCTTACAATAATTTTCTAAGAGTAGCCTTCATATAATAAAATAAACCTCCAATTTGACTTAAAGATCTTCTTTGGACAATTTCACCATTGTTATATATGTGAAAAAGTACCCCTGCTGTGAAGTGTACACTTTTTACTCTTTTCTGCAACACCACCTACATAAAAAGACTATTTTATACAACACTCTTCATGATAAGAGGAAGGATAATTGCCAGGGGAATTCCAGAGAAATGGCTTTAACATTCTTTTTTCCAGATTCAGTCATCTTTCTTGCACTTTTTTTGTCATACCAATCCAAAAACAAGAATGCATCTGCTGTCAGCGTGTCCAATATGTGTCTCAAAAATGTATCTAAACAAACATAAGGCAGTATTAGGCGTTCTATACTATCATCTACGTCATTGTTTTGGTATTGACGAAATATACTCACCCCCGTGTGGTAGTGAAGAAATAGATGATGTTGTCTCAAATAATCGCTATAAGATTCTTTGGAATTTTTCCTTCTTTACCATAGTACAGATCTCTGTCAACAAACCGGATCTCTTGGTAGAAGACCTAGAGGGAAAAAAGCGCATTTTATTGATTTTGAAACTAATATTCCGAGAAAGGAAGAGAAAATAACAAAATAAAGAGACCTTATATATCAGGAATAAAGATCTTACCGGGATTGTTCTGTTATCTTCCTTTTTTAATAATTGGCGTACGCAGAGGCATGCAAATTAGCGGGATGAGATGAAGCATTAGCAACTGCTCAGTAATCAGGAAGTGGTCATCCTTAGGTCGTTGCATTCACTCAGATTTTTCGAAGCCACCATCAGGTTCTGCGCCTCCCTCGTTAGTTACTTTTTTTCCCAGGATGTAGCTAGCGCGATAACGCGGAGTTGCATATCGTGGACTGCGCAATTGCTGCACATACTAAAAATAGTAATAATAATGATAATAACAATAATAATAGTAGTATATACAGAGTTAATGCTAACATTATCACCCTTTTAGACTACATGATGTCACACTGGAAAACTAGTCCCACTCCAAATACGAGACGAAAGCAACATACAGGCCGATACCATCTTTATCAATAGAGGCATATTTAATAGCAACTCGCTGAGTCCACCGTGATTCTGCTTTGCCATAAACTCATTAACTCGACCAACTATAGCTTCAGCACCAGGAACAACAACGAAGAACTGGCCAGACTTAATCACCATTTATATATGGATGATTTAAAATAGTTGCGTCCACCAGGTATTAACTTGAACAGATACTTAGTTTAGGAGTTCTAGAAATAGAATGCCGCACTCTTAATGTAGTCAGGGAAAAATACAGCCAGGCGGTTTCGATATGCAGAATGAACACAACATCGAAGTAATGCGCGAAGGAGAGGTCTACAAATATTTGGGATTAAAGCAAGCACGAGAAATAAATCACCGAACAAAGGAAATGGAACTGATCACGGAGTTTATTTCTAGGTTAAAAGAGAAAAAAATCTATTTAAGGCACTGAATATATACGCATGCTTTGCCTTCGGATATTTATTTGGAATCATTGATTGAAGTAAGACAGATGTTTGACAACCTGCAACGGAAGGTAAAAACACTCTCTCACAGAGGCTCGTAATCACTGCCATCGCAGTTCCACAAAACGAACAACGATTCTCCCAAACTTAGGGGAAGAGGACTTATTGACATAAGTAAGCACCTAGATAAACAAAGAACTTCATTGCGTATCTGTTCCCAGAAGGAGGCGGAAAGTTTCACATGACATCGGACAATAATCCAAGTTGATCAACTCCGCTACAAACAAAAGATGTGTAGTTGGATGGAAAAGCCCTATTCATTGCACATTAATGAGGTCACCCAGAACAATGTTCACAGAAACGTAGGGCTTTTTGTTGACTATCCAAGATCATGTCATTCCAACAAGGGAATAATTCAACATCTAACTGGAGGATGGCAAACATTTCCTGCGATAGAATACAAGGAACGACATGGCTTGGTATACAAAATACTTCATACGGAGCTAGTGAAGAAAAGTATTCCCCTTCAGGCAGTTCCTTACTCTAAATACACCCTCCAGTCCGTTCTCCACAACGACATCTTCAAGCTATAGTGGGACTGTAGAGTGCTAGCAGACTAACAAATTGCACACAATAGACCAGTCATTATACTAACAAACAAATCCTCTAGGCAAATAACACTCAACAATCGACGTGGCGACACTTAATAACCTACATGGAACGCATAATGAGAAAATTGCGAGGTATAGAGAAGAATAAGAGGGCAGTGGAGGGTGAATAATGTACCGAGGGCTCTTCTAGATTAATCGACTAGATCTTAAGACAAGCCTTTGCAGAAAGTAGTGCGACTTGCGACAGCTCAAAATTTATGGGATATACACCAATATTCCAGGTCAACTAGGGCCCGACGATATGGCAAAGGCCGCCTCAAAGCTTAATCCTTGTGATATCCGAGATATTTGGAATGATCCCCGTAGAAGAAGAGCGAGCCGAATGGCTAAAGTCATAATAATAATGATACCAATAAACCTAGAATTAGCAATAAATCTCGTCTAAACCGTTTTGCTCAGAAAATGGTTTCAAGCTTTGTAGCTCTGTATTTTCAACCTGTTTGTTTTTTTGAGGGATCAAGCTTTTTTGCGCTTTTGTTCTTTACTTAACATATGACACTGAAAATTAGGTTTTTTGCTTAATCAACCAAATGTCTCCATACTAAATGCCATAAAAATATAGCGGTATTTCATTTGTGTATTTATTTGCTATGTACAGCTTCACTCGTTTTTCTGTTGTCTTATTTACAGGCAGTAGTATACTTATAGTAGGCAGTAGCAGTTTTATCATAATTAAGATATATTAAAGAATATTTTCTATAAAAACTTGGCACTAATTTTTTACTGGTTTTTACGTACAGGGTGTTCTAATAATAGAGGACATCGGCTGAAGCTCGGGAACCGTTAATGAGAGAACTTAAGGAAAAAATGTTTGTATATAAATCGGTCAAGAGAAATCGCTGTGAATTACTTTCAAGCTCGAAAGTTGGCCACTAGGGAAAGTAACAGCAACACAAAAGTGTACATGCCAATTTTCTCCTACATTTCCATAATTGAGGTATGTTGAAAATATAAACATAATATTCCTCAACCAATTACGCACTTTTTTGCTTCAGACCATTTTTGTCTATTTTCACAAATAAAGTGGTGGGGTAAGATCAAACATTTTTACTTCCTAATTTTTGGATGAACCGATTTTACTCAACTTGGTGTCGAAAAAATGTGACTTTGTTAGTGGTCACTAGATGGCGTTGTTTTGGAATTCTCCAAATAATGCTGATTTTCTCAAAAAAATTAAATGGTACGCTGTGCCTTTTATATCACAATTTATTTGGTAGTTATGAAGGGCACTGAATGGTGAAATAAAAAATCCAGGTCCGCATTTAAATTAAAAAAGTTGATGATGGTCTTTCCAATCCGAAACGTCGGATTGGAAAATTAACCTTGGCGTTTTATAGAGGAGAAAAAGTGATAATGGGAAAGTGGAAATTATTTTCATGTCTCATTTCAGCAAAGAGCAAAAAAAGCACTTTTTAAAATAAACTGTGTCCGGAAAAGAAGAGTGTATTAAAAAAAGTGAAACAGATACATCTTTCATAGAACTCCAAAAGGCAGAATAACATAATTTGGAAAAATTTGAAATCCCAAGGACGACTAATTTAGCAGGCAAAGACGATTAAGTATCATTAAGTCAGTTTGTTATGCTTTTCAGTGAGGGTTTTAAAACCAAATCAAAATAATTAGCTTATTGAGAAGCTTTCCAATAGGGGAGAAAGAAAATATGAAATACGATAAATAGCAGACGAATATTTAAGAACAAATCAGGCAATGTAAAATGAGGTAAACAAAGTTGTCTTGACAAACTATTTAAAACGTCAGTTTTAAGTAGTTAATCAAGACAAGCAAGTTAGGAGAGTCTGGGTTCACTTCTAATGCTTGTGTTAAAATTTTATTTAGTTCTACAAAAAATAGGTATAACTTGATTAAATCAGTTTAATAGAAGAATTTCTTGGATATACCGTGAACAAATTGATCGACACATGTGTTTTCATTATGTATAATTTTTACCGTGTATTACAAATAAAAGTATAAGAAATTATTTGCGGACTAGAAAAACATTCCCATTTTAATTATGGCGTTTAATTACCATATTTTTTAAAAAATTGTCAAGACGTATAATTTACCATGCTATT
This sequence comes from Kuschelorhynchus macadamiae, assembly GCA_030620095.1. NCBI lineage: Eukaryota > Metazoa > Arthropoda > Insecta > Coleoptera > Curculionidae > Kuschelorhynchus > Kuschelorhynchus macadamiae. The sequence goes on from JAUTXW010005407.1 coordinate 891,024, forward strand.
TGTATTAAATTCAAACTTAAGACCTTAAATCCGTAAATTCCTTATACTCTTAGGACCTTAAAAAGAGCAAATTTTAGAAATTAGCGCTGCTAAATTATTTATGTTTTCTTCTGCAAGAGATTTTTATAATGAACCGAGCAGGACTTATTTTTAAATTTTAAATGAGCTGAAAAGCCCAGTGTGCTAGCGTCAAAAAGGCCAAGAAAATTGCTACATAAATACGAATTATTCTGGTAGACTTTGCCTTAGCTAACTAAAGTTCGGATTATTCGGATTTGTTAAAACTTGTCTGGGGGCTATTTCCTACATAATTCCTCATGTACATTTTTTATAGGTTTTATGCAGTAAAGCTGCTATTTCCCTTTTGAAATTCATTTTATTTTTTTGTCTTACAATCGCCAAAAAGTAGTGAGGAATTCTTTCACGAAAGAAATTAGGCACTCTTCAAATCCGATACGTAAAAACACATACCCAAGCATAAAAAAATGTTAATTTTGAGATTATTCACATTGCTCTGCATGGCATTACAGAGCGAATAATGCTTACAAATACTTAAAAGCTGAAAGTACACTTCTAAAAAAATAGAAAATATTTTATTGTAATTTAAGCAAATTACTAAATATTTTATTTCCCTTATTACCCCAGACTATTAGTTGGATCAATATTATTTCAATAAGTACGGTTGGTGATTAAAAAGACACGTACAAATATTTAAGCATTCACTTACCTGTATTTTAGACCACACAATTCGGCAACACGGAATGAAACCCACCTGCAGCTGCAATTGTCTTTTTGTAAATTGTTACTGTAAGCGGATAAGAACTTCTCATTATTGAGCAAAAAATTATATTATTTGTACAAGGTGACTCAACGATTGAAAAAAGAAAATTTAAGTTAAACAGGTAAAATTGGGAAACAAACCTTATCTGCTGTGGTTATTCTAATTTATACAGGGTGCATAAAAAAGTAGGGCAACTAAAAGTATTTGACTTTAAAAAAAATAGTTAAAATATTTGTGCAACTGAAACTAAAATATGCTGCTTCTGTACAAAATAAGCATGGAATAGAATTATTTTATAATATTGAACACATGGTGTCCAGATTTAAACACCCAACTTTAACATCTTTGAACTAATTTATTTCAGTTTTTTAAATGGCACGCTTTGTATACATTTATTTACTCTGGAACAGGTTAAAAAATCTATAACTTTTCCTAGACACAATATATATATATATATCTATCCTCAATATTTTTGAAAATATTTTAAAATTTCCGTAATTTTATATAATTTAAAATATTGTCAACTCAATCAAATTATCTATAGTAGGTGCCAGTTTGTCAGTAAAACAAAAGCATTTAATACGAAAACAATGGGTTATTGTCTCAAATGAATCCAAAGAAAGTTAGATAATAAAACAAAATACACCTAAAGTTTGTTGACAAATGAAACAATGGTATAAACCATATATGGGCAACCCTCGGCCCTCTACCAGCTCCAATCCGACCTGCGAGAGATTCAGAAATTTCAGATAACGCGCAAAAAAATTAAAGATTTAGCACACATAGTTTATTTGTAATAACTGTCAACCAACCTACAACTCTATTCTTCAAATCATAAAGACTAAAATCGCTAAATAATTTTATTAGGCGTACGCAGTGGAACGCCACAGATCGAGATAGTCGTTAGAAAGAGACAAACAGATAAACATTCGGAAAGCTCCAAAACCGAATTATAGTAAAATCTATAGAATAAATTAAGATAGTGTTTATTACATTTTAACTAAGTTCCTTCACACCCTGTATCCTGTATGTATATATAACCAATAGATCGGGCAAACGAACACCAAAAACCGCATCTCGATATTGCGTTGCGCAAGTGAAATATCTATCTTTAAACTTTGATAAAAAAAATTCTTTATACACTATTGTTGGCCAACATTTTATTTTTTTCATAATTTGCAATACATAATTTACCACTACCTACAATTTAAGCTTTTATCAAATAATCGTAATTTAATCTTTCAAAACTAAGATAGGCTAGGGCAAAACTATTTTGCTGTAAGTAAAGCCGTTTAATTTCTCTTATGTGCCAATAACTCAAACACAAATATTTTTTGAAAAAATAATGGAAAAGGCACCAAGCCTGGCTCGGAAAAATCGCCCCGGAGAAAAAATTACCAAAAAACAAAATTTTTTTTACTATGGCGTAACTTTTTTATTTAACACTATTTTTTATTTTTTATATCTTCTGATAGTGTCCGAAGATAAACGGGCGACCCGGAATTTGTTCGTTACTTTTACATTTATACTGGCAAAAGTTAGTTAAATGGATAAGTACCTAAAATTCTCTAAATCTTTTTTTTTTCTAAATCTTAATTACACATGAATCTCTTTTAAGACAATAGAGTTATGGTGCTTTCTAAACGTGAGACTAAATCGTCTTTTGTAAGACAAGATTCCATTCTGACCACTTTCTACCTCAAGAAAAGAAAATTGTGAACAATTTTTTGTAAGATCTATAAAAGAATCTTTATATTATTAGGAATATAGAAGGGGTATCAAAAAGGGGTTTTAAAAGTTATTAATATTTGGTTTAGTATTGTTTAGAAATTTTAGAAATTTTAGAATCAATATTATTCAAGCAGTTCCATTAAAAATTATTAGTTATTTTTCTTCATAGTCTTTTGAGATCAAACATTACATACAGACAAATTAATAAGCTAAAACTTACATGATAATCATTTAATATGCACTTGAACAGGGTTTCTGTTCATAGTTTAGAAGATAGAGAATAACGAAAGTTTTAAGCTTTTATTTGAGACGCCAGGACTTGTAAAGAAAATAAAGAAATGGCAACTGAAAACTAAAAAATGATCATATACCGTGTTGCTTTAAATGGAACACCCAGTATAATATGGTTTCATTAAATTTTGTCTCTAAAAGCAGATAAAATTGACAAAAACCCTGCCGTAAGGGTCAGAAGAAGAAGACAGAACATTCTTCGTTTTGAAAGCCAATAGGAATACACTGCCTCGTATTACAGGGTTTTTGTCAAATTTTCTCGCTTATCTTCTAAGATAAAGTTATCAAATCTGGTATATTTATGTTCAGCACGCAAATACCCAATTAAGGATACAATAATAGTCCATGATCATATATTTAGTTTCCAATATTTTATTTTGTAAGCAAATCCTGGCGGTTTAGATAAAACTATAAAATGTTTATATTTAACATTTTTTGTATCTTTCAAATAAGGTTTGTAGAACCCGTTAAAAATATAAACAAGATCATGTATTTAAAAAAACTGGTATTATTATGAGGCGCAAAACCCATATAATAATTTGAAATCATCAAAAAATATAAGAAACACATATCATTTTCTGAAAAATACTGATGTATTACAAACAATTCTAAACTCGGTCAATTTTTGCAATTCAACGTTTTTGTAAAGACAATCCAAATTTTATAAATGCAATAATAGCGCCTTTGATAGAAATGGAATGATGTTATTATATCTATTAGCTGGCCCGGCATCTATTTCCAGTGCAATTATAAGAATATGAGGAGCATTCACCACATCGTTGAGAAATATTATTGAAGAAAAACATTGGTTTTATAGAAAAAATACGCAATAAAACAATACAAAACATAGTGTTGAAAGGTCTTGGTAACCAGACGATCATTTTTAAAAAAAATCATGTAAATTGGTGCAGTACAATTCCGTCACGAACTCGCTGAAACATCTGGCTTTGTGTTTTAAATATGTGGATAAGCTGATGATTTTTTTTACTAAAAGTCGACACGAGGCGAGAATCTCTTTAAAACGATAAAAAATATATTAATTTATTTACAGGACACCCCAGACATTATATATTATATTAAAGTTGGATATTATAACAAACCCAGAGATCTCTAACATTAACAATAATCAATTTACTTCTAAGAGCGAGGAGAACAAAAAAAAAATGGAATTACATCATTATACTTCAAAAAATTACCGATTTTAGTATCTTTTAATGGCAAAAGACAATTCAAAAATATCCAAATTATTTATATGTTCTAGAATTCTATCTATATGGGCGTTCTTATCATAATTAGTTGCATTAAAATCCCCAAGAAATAAAGCATTCATGTTTGGTTTATGAGTAATAATAAAGCTTATCATCTGAAGTACTTCAGAGCAGGATATGGGGCCAGTCAACAGGCTGAAGACGAATACCGCATCCTATCCGACACTTAAAAGAAGTTAATAGATGACTAATACCACCACAGACAAAAAGAAATACAGAAAACGGGAAGCAGATCTAGGAACAGGAACTAGATCACACGCAGGACTGAAGCGGAACCACAACGCTTGCAAGTTGTCATTATATATCATATCAACGAAAACAGAAACAACTTTACTTTGAGAAAAACTTCATTGACTACGAAAAAAATATTACAATACCGTATTCTAGAAATCATATGTATCATTGCCGAGATAACATATTATAACTAACTAAACATCATAATGTGGTCATCAGTAATCGACGAGGAGTTGAATTGATGCAACTTATAATTATTATGCTAAAGAACTTGATAACTATGTGCCAAATACTTTTCGATTAAATATGTATTTTTACCAAAATATTTAGAACAAGTTTTGAGGACTGTCAATAGGGGTTCCAATGAACACAAAACGCTATATGATTAATATCATAAAACAGCACCATTTTTCTTTGGCTAGTAAATATTATAACATAACAGTTCACTTAGCAAACCTAGTCACATTACTCAAGTTATATTAGTGAATAGAAGGTGGACTGGAGAAAAATAGACAAATATTTAAAGTTAAAACAGTTATCGAACTTTGAGACAACTTGTAGTCCGGCTATTATTTCCCTAAAGTTTACCAGTCTATGGTTCATGTCAATATCAATAAAATAACTTGGACCGAAACTCAATAACGGCATCATTTTTACCAATACCGTAACTTTACGCAGCTTCAGTATTATCTCAATTTGAAAACATATTTACGGGAAGTAGAAAGTTCCGCCAATTTATTTGTCCGGATAATATTTCAATCAAGGGTATTTATTTGCTGCAATTGCCTCAGATCCCCTTCTAATTACTTATAATGTCATACCGTTAAGTTAAAGTCAATCTAAAATTTCATTACGGAATTAAATAAAGTACAATAGCATTCTGTAATTATAAAAAATAGATTGGCTTGCTGGTTAAATATCTTTAGGAGTTACCATACTGTGTGCTAAGAAGAATTAGATACACTGATTATGTTAAACAACAAGTCATGTAAAAAATATGAGCCACAGCAAATGATAGAAGAAAATATGCTACATCTACATTATTCATTGAAATCGAGAAATAATAATTAGAAAATTACTGCACGTTTGCAATAATCATGTTAACAGAAAAAGTTGTTATTTAATTTATTATTATTATTATAATTATTAAGAAATCATGGTTCTTGGGATTAGACTATGTCAAATTGGAATTACTCTTTACTCCTCGAGATCTGGACACTGTAGTAATGATCACGGAAGATGCCTCGTGCAGTCGAAGGTAAAACGTCGGATAGTAATTCCAATTTGACACGGTCTAATATCAAAAACGATGATTTCTGAATTGACCAAAGGCTTAAAAGGCTACGTTCTATATTTAATTATTATTTATTTATTTTTCATAACAATACTTACGTAGTCCACAAGAAATAATAATGTTATTTCTAATTTTCTTCTATCAAAAGAAGGTTCTAATCCAGAAAATGTAATCTTACCAAATATTTAAATATTTTATTAGGCCACCATTTAGGATTCACAATAAAAATATACCTGTCTATCCCTGTTTAACACTAGATTTTTTTGCAAAACTTCAAGTCAGTTGTATTCGATAATTTTTTAGCTTCTCATTTTGTTCGGCTATAATGGCTTTCCATAAACATTTTCGGTTTATCCGTATATCACACTTCATTTCTGGATAAATTTTGGCATAAACAGGGCATTTCAAAGCCGGTCGTGAAGTAGTTGTTTCTGTAATTCTGTTGTGTTTTTAACAATTTAAGGTTTGTTACATTCACGAATGACCATCACTTTGACATGGATAATTTTTATTCTATATTCTGAGGACGAGTTAGAGCTGAAAACGGACCAGGACATTAAAGATCCGCACTGTTTATCGTACATCGACACCGTATGTATTTCCTTGGAGTTATTACTCTATAAGGAAGCTGATATTGTTTAAGTTAGAACTAGAATTATTATTTCTTGGCAGCCACGTGTTTATATTGTCGTTGTTGACCTTAATTTTTGGTAATCGACCTTCTTTAAATTCAATATAAATTATGCATTAAATATACAGTCCACTTTTTCCCTTACATTTCTTCTTACATTAAATTTCATCTGTAAATCACATATAATTAAACTGTTATAATATTAAGCAAAAGTCTATACGGACATTCTTTAATTAGCAGAGTAATGTAATATTTTTATTTTTAAATGTTTGAAAATAAACCAAAATGAAAGTTATATATTTAATACTTATATTAAAAAATGATTTTTTGTAAACATATAGTTTAATCATGTGTATATGTACGCTTTAAACATCGAAGATCTACGCCTGTCAGATCTGAATTCTAATACCCGCTAGACATTGACTTAAACTACCTTTGTAAATTTTATACATAAACAGACATCCATACAGCCATTGTACATTTTATTAAATATATTCCTAGTAAAGACCCTGAATAAGAAAATGTTAGACCGCAAATTTCTCCAATGGACATTCAAACCTTGCGCGATCGACCTTAAAACCTTTGGCGACCGACCAGTCGATCACGATTGGCTGTTTGGCAACTCCTGCATATTGTATAAATAATATTATAAAAACCGCTAAGTTTCCTTTACCCAAAACCTCCCTCGTTTTGATTTTCTTTCCATTTGTTAGGAATAGTGAAGTTTGACCCAATTTAGTTCAGTACATAGTCACAGTATATATGTGTTACATATACTATCTTTTCAAACATTTTTATAGGGCGCCATTTTGTTCCATCATATTGGATTCCTACAAATATGTTACCAGTTTCTACCTATAACACACTTGCTTCTGGGCATAATTAAAAATTCAATAAGAAGTTTTTAAATTGACACAAATCACCATTTTGTTACGTCATGGTGAATTCGTACCAGTTTATCTCATTTTCACTTTTAATTTTTCTGCAGAATTTAAAGCCAATTGAACAAGATTTTTTTCATTGATTTTTTAAAAATTTGTTTCGCCATCTTAAACTTATATCATCACAACTTTACCAGTTTATCTTTCTGTCACACTTAATTCTTGCACGAACATTGAAATTAACTAAATAAGTAGTATTTTCAGGCGGATTTTTTAAATATTTTATTAGGCCACTATTATGTTTTGCTACCTTGGATTCATATCAAAATGTTATCAGTTTATTCCTATGTAACACTTGATTTTTGTATAACATTTGAGTTAAATTGGATAATTAGGTTTTTTAGTAATATTTTTTTTATTGTTTCACTAGGCTGCCATCTTGCTCCGCCTATTGGATTTTTACCATAATATTACAAGATCATCCCCATAAGGCCCTTAATTTTTGACTGAAACTTGAAGTCAATCTGGTAAGTCGTTTTTAAGCTATGCCGCCAACTGACAAACAGCCAGACGGACGTAAGGAATTGATAAAACATATTTTTTGTTATCTGGGGACGCTAAAATTTGAAGATATGTAAAACCTGAGGGTGATTTTTTTCACGATTACAAACATTTTATTTGGCCGTCATTTTGTTCGGCCATATTGAATTAGTACCACAACTTTACTGATTGACCCCTATACCACAATTACACACAATATAAATCCATTAAGTAGTTTTTGTCAGTCTGACTTTTTAACTATTTTATTAAGCCGCCATTTTGTTCATCCATCTTGGGTTCGTACCAAAATTTCACCAGTTGATTCTAATTGGATAAGTAGTTTTTTAATAATAATTTTTTTAACATTACTCTAGGCCGCCATTTTGTTTGACCAAAATTTGAAGTTAATCGGGTAAGTAGTTTTTTAGCTACGCCGCGAACAGACAGACAGACCGACGGAATTGAGAAAACATGTTTTTTGGTATCTAGGGACTCCGATACGTAAAGATCTGAAAAAATCTCGGGGGGTAATTTTTTTGCGATTACAATACATACATTACAGTAATAATGCGGTTATACGAGAAAGTAAAAAATAAAGTTTATTGCTTTAGCCTCTATGAGATGACTGTGTTCGCACTGTATTATACAATACCATATTTTCAGTATCACCCAGTAGAGCTAGGGATTTGGCGTAATGCTAAAGAAAATGCTTGCTTACTACCTAATTTGACTAAGCTCTATTAGTGTGGCAAACCTATAAAAGTGTGCCATGCTCTTCTTAATAATTTTAAACTGAATGCTCAAGTTTTGAACTTTTTGCCAATTGAACTTTTATGTTATTGCCATTATGTTTCAGATCTTTTTTCGTAAGAACTTTAAGTTGTAAAAACTTTTATAAAATCTCAATTTGTTAAGGGCAAATGCTGATGTAAAAAGCAAATACTATTTTATTTTCTGGCACGTTCGTAAACTCCTAGGTATATTTTACGGGTTGAAAAACCCTAGAACCGTAAAAAATACGTTCTAGTACTTCTATTAACTATTGCGTAACACTCACAAAAGAATTATTTAACCTGTTTGAAGCCGAAGTAAAGAATAAGTGTGAAAACGTGATTTCCAAGTTTTATGTTGTTGATCGTTTTTCTCGCCCGCCCTCTAACTAAAACATCGCGAAAAACTTATTCCTCGTATCCGGATGTTTATTTTTGTATTTTACAGTTTTATTTTTAGTTCTTGTTATAAAAAGTTGGTGTTTAATTTTAAAATCTGCTAAACATTTAGAGGGGTCATATGATGATTTAGTACAGCTACCGACTAGGTGGGTCGCAAAACCTAATCTTAAAGAAGAATAACTACTGAAAATCTTGAGAAAAAGTACTATTATAGGACAAGTCTGTTTATTAAATTTCCAATAAAAAGGACATTACAAAAAACTACAAACATTAAATTCTTTTGCCAGATATTTGACATCTTTTGTCTTTAATTAAGTTGTCTATTTGTTCAATTCTCAAATTCTGCCAGAAGGCTTCTCATTTTCCTGAATATATTTTGTATGATATTGGGACACTTGTGCTTTCCTGATATGCCTTACAAGTCAGAAAATGTGAAAGATTATCCTCTGCTAACTGTTTTTCCCACAACATCATCTTACACTTGAAAGCTTTCACATGATCATGCATATCTGTAATAACTTGACGTGGTCCTTGCAATTTCGTATTTAAGTCCGACAAGTGTTTTGTGATATCTACCATAAATGAAAGATCTTGTAAAAAAGGTACATCGCATAATAAGCTGACATCTTCTCCTTTTGTTTCCATGAAAACACGTATTTCTTCTTTGAGTTTCCAAAACCGGTCGAGTACAATAGAACACGAAAGCCATCGCTCCTCTGCATAATATGGTAAACCAGTGTACTCACTTTCTAAATCACGTACAAATGCAGAAAACTGTCGCTGATTAAGGCCTCGTGACCTTATGAAGTTTATAATTTTTTTCACTGACTTTAAAACACTTCCAACTTCATTACTTTTGAGCATAAAACTTCTTGGTGGATTTTACAATGAATATGATGAAAATCTAGTTTGTCACTGCCCGTTTCTCTAATCTTTGTCTGTAATATTTTAACGAAGCTATTTTTTACTCCAGTCATTGAAGGAGCTCCGTCTGTTGCAACGGAACACAGTTTTGACAAGTCTAAATTGTACTTTTGCAGAAGTCCATAAACAGCATTGAAAATATCCTTCCCAGTTGTTGTATCATGCAATGGTACTAATTCCAATAATTCTTCATACACATTGATATCTGTATCAACCGCACGAAGAAAAACAACGAGTTGCGCCACACCACACACGTCCGTACTTTCGTCATAGGCAATAGAAAATGCAATGAAAGAGTCTGATTTTGTTTTTATCTGATCACTTATATTGGCAGCCAACTCAGTAACTCTTTCAGCGACAGTATTCCGGGACAAGGATATATTTTGAAATGCCTTCACGCTCCCGGGACTTACAATTTCCGCGGCCTTTATAAGGCCTCTTTTATAACTTCACCTTCAACAAATGGTTTTGAGTGTTTCTCGATCAACTCCGATAGTACGTAGCTCTCTTGAAGAATAGATTCATTTTCTTGCTTTGGACGTATAAACATAAGCCGATCTTTCAACCGTGATTTTAACTTATTTAACTTTTCGTTTCTGACTATGCCTGCATACTTGTCAAACATAGTTTTATGAGTATCATAGTGACGTTTTATATTATATAATTTTGGGACACCGACTGTATTATTACAAATCAAACAAATAATATTTTCTTTCACTTCACAGCAAAAAAACTCTAATTCTCACTTTTCCTGAAAGATTCGATGCTCATCTACAAGTTTCCTCTTACTTCCACTTGGTTTTGAAAGAGACATGTTAAAAACAGTATCCGAAATAAATTATAATAAGTACTGTTAAGTGTTGTAACAATAAGTGCGCAACTCAACTCGAAACTCTGTCGCAACTGACTCATAACTGACTAAACACTGAACGACTGAACTCAATCGAACACGGCTTATATACGGATTGTGATTTCTCGAGTTTTTTCCAGAATGTTTAGATGGCGTCACCTGTGTTTTTGCGCGATAGAATTTCATGGAACACGCCAGATAACGTTTGGCTTAAGGTTTTAGGTTGAATATGTGTAGTTCATCCTCCTAAACATAGATGGCACTATGTACAATTGTACATTTTATTATACCAATCGTTGTTGCAGCGGCGCGCGCTTTTAAAGACGGTTTTCAACTTGTTCGCGGGCCGCATTATCTGGTTGTTTTCGAAACTGATTTGGGCCGCAAAAAAAAATGCTCACAGGGCCGCATGTTTGACATGGCTGATTTAGTATAATAAAACGTAGTTACCTGATGACATGACGGTAGCATTTTAGTATTTTTTTCCCACCTATAGCATAACGCTTATATTATGACCAGTATTCGATGTAAGGAATTGTAGTTTTTGAAAACAAAAACTCAGTTTAACATACGTAAATTTCAGATTGAAGTACGTCGTCTCAAGTCCCACGTAATAGTCTTCCCAGGTGGACAGCCATTAAGGTACTATCAGTGCTCGACGATGATTGATTACCATCCATGATCGGGTCAACGCCAGATTTATCAAAGAAATATAATCTAAGACCATACGCGAATTTTGCGAAAGCGTAGAAAGAACACACATATTTTTCATATTTAACTCTGAATTAAAACTTCAAAACCTTAATTCAGTTTTAAGTTGAATTCATAGTTTAAAGTTTAAACTCAGACTTTAAAGTCTCCAACATATTCAAAATTTAGAACAATTTCCTCGTTTCTTTAGTAAATATACAGAATTTATAGATTTGTTTATTTTGTATTTTCCACCATTTTTGCATCCATGGAAAATATTGCTCCACCACTGCTCTAACAAGTAACTATTGTAAAGCTTTTTTATAATTAACAAAAAACTAAATATTAACCTAAAATCTAGTACATTTAATATTGACAAAACTGGTTAATTAGTAAGAATAGTGGTAAATTCTTAGCCGGGTCGCTAAAATAAATAAAATGAAGTTCAAAATCTTGGCACCCTGTATCTCAAAATCTAGTCATATGATCAAGTTGTGGCAATGACAGATTTTGATCAGAAAGTCATCAACTGCATTATATAGAAAAAAACAATCGATGAATTTTCTTTTCCCGGAACTTCCGTCGTTATGAATTTTTCCTTTTATTAGGAATAGTGAAGTGTGACCCATTTTAATTCCGTGCATAGTTATTTAGTTTATTTTATTAGGCGCCAATTTGTTCCACCATATTTCGTTCCATTTTTTTTACCAGTTTCTACCTATGCCTCACTTAATTTTTTTAGCATAATTTAAAATGGAATGAAGGTAATAGGTGATTTTTTTCACGATTACAAACTTTTTATTTGGCTGATATTTTGTTCCGCCATCTTGAATTCGTACTAAAATTGATTCATACCAGTTGATTCCTACATAATACTTAATTTTTGTGCAGAATTTGAGGGACATTGGATAAACAGTTTTTTAGTAATAATTTTTTAACGTTTCACTAGACCGCTATTTTGTTTCTTCATATTGAATTTTTACCAAAATGTTACCAGGTTACCGACAGACCAACAGACGGACCAATAGACAAACCTACAGACAAATAGACCGACAGATGGACCGACAGACAGACAGACAGACAGACAGACCGACAGACAGGCAGACAAACCGACAGACAGACAGACCAACCGACCGACGGACAGGTATACGGAATCGAGAAAAATGTTTTTCGGCATCTAGGGACCTTGAAACACAAAGATCTGAAAAAATCTCGGAGGGTAATTTTTTCACGATTACAATGCTTCCCTCAGGGCCTCCGTAAGCGCTCCTATAACGCACACGGGCGTCACTTTACAGGGGCGCCAAACTGGGGATTTGAAATGCGTTGGGAAAAAATAAAAAGAACATTTATTTTATACAACTCAACTTGCAACGAACAAGGCACTAAAAATTTCCTACTGAAGAAACGAGATTCTATCCATCTAATATTGATTCCATATTATCAATTTTGACATTAATAATTATTATCCTTAATATCAATAAGAATTGGTGCAGAAATATACACTATTAAAAATCGGTAAACTCCTTACCCGGAACTTCTTTCGTTATGAATATTTTCTTTTATTAAGGTAAGGAAGTTTGACTTAATTTAGTTCGGTACATAGTAACACATATATAAGGTCTTTTCAAAATTGGGCGCCATTTAGTTCCATCATATTGGCTATGTACCAATATTCATCATATTGGCTATGTACGAATATTTTACCAGTTTCTACCTAGGCAACACTTGATTTTCTAATATAACTTAAAATAGATTAAACAACCAATTTTTAGCTCCGATTTTTAAAAAATTTCATTAAACCGCCATTTTGTTCCGTCATGTTGAATTCGTACTAAAATGTATCATATCTATTTCTTGTGCAAACATTAAAGTCCTTTGAATAAGAGGTTTTTTTACTTCATCTTTTAAACAGTTTATTTCGCCGCAATTTTATTCCCCCATTTTGAATTCATACTACAATTTTTACCAGTTTATTTCTATATCACACTTAATCCTTGGACGGAATTTGAAATAAACCTAATAAGTTGTTTTTTCAGGCTGATTTTTTGAATTTTATTAGGCGTCATTTTAATTTACCGTCTTGGATTCGTAGCAAAATTTTGCCAGTTCATTCTTATATTTGATTTCTGCGCAACATTTGAGGTAAATTGGATAATTATCCACCACATCTCCAATACGATTTTCGTCGAAAATTTGAAGTCAATCGGATAAGGGCTCTAAAATATTTGCGGCATTCGGTCGCCGATAACCCTTGCGGAGGCTCTGACTTTCCTTTTACGAAAGAAACAAAAATCTACTTATCCAATTGTCCTCAGATTTTACACAAAAATTAAGTGTTATGTAAAAATAATCAGTGTCAAAAAACTACATTTTCAATCCACTTGAAATTTTTCGTAGAAGCCAAAAAATTTTAGTGCGAATCGTATAGGTAAAAATAAAATGGCGGCCCAATAAACTGTTTAAAAATGGGTAAAATTCCATTTCCTGGAATAAAACTTTTTTTAATGGATGGAAATAATAAACGACATAATTTTAATTTCATAATTTCATTCTTCATAATGGTATTAACGTTATGATAAGCAAAAAATAATTAAAATAAAAACAGAAAACAAATAAAAGCAGAATAAAATATGGTATACTAGAATATAAGCAGTGGCTTTATTTATTATATTTGAGTGGTAAGTAAATGAATGTGTGTATGTGTGTATGTTCGATCTGGATATACAAACTTTTACAGATAAAAGATTAGGAGATATTTATACGTCTCAATTCGTCGAAATGAATATTAGACATATATGAATCAAATAGATGCAGTGTCACAAATTTTTATTTGCGCATACGCAAGAAGATTATTCAAGAGAACGCTGATTTTCAGTTTGACAAACAACACACAAATTTTAGCAACAGAGGTAAAAAATATGTTCAAAATAATTACTTATCAATAACAAGGAGTAAAAAAAACCGGTAAATTGGCCTCTACACGCAAATTTACTCGTAAGGAATTCAACCACACACAGATGACACAGTTTATATATGCATTCTTCAGAAAAATATTTAATTTAGGTACTTGAGGAAAAGATAAATAAACCCCTGTAATGAAGCTTTCAAGCAAAGTGAAATATATTACAAAGGAGATGACTACAAATATTTTACCACGGGAAAGTGTTAGGTCAAAAGAAACCTGTATAACCGTATAATTTTAAAAAATCGGTAAATTTCTTTACCCGTTAAGATTTTTTTCCATTTATTAGGAATAGTGAAGTGTGACTCAATTTAGTTCAGTACATAGTCACAGTATATATGTGTTACATATACTGTCTTTTCATTTTTATTTGTTCTATCAGATTGGATTTCTACCAATATTTTACCATTTTCTTTCTATTTATGCCACACTTGACACTTGTTAGTGTAAGTAAAAAACTTTTTTAAAATGTCGACGTTTCGCAATTTTATTGTTACATCCTCAGGATAAATAGATTTTATACCCTACATGAAGCCTATATTATTACCAACTCCGCTGGTCTGCAGATATTTCCTAACCCCAAATATTGCACCAGTCTAACAACAAGAAGATCGTTAACGAAAACCATTTAGAAACTTAATATCTGAGAAATATCTGCAAACCAACGTAGTAGATAAAGACTGATAATATGGGTTTCATGCAGGATATAAAATCTATATATGTGTCCTGAGAATGCAACAATAAAGTTGCGAAACATCGACAATTTAAAAAAAGACTTTAGCTTTTTTTACTGGGATCCTAACCCCCAATAATACACCACTCTAACATAAAAACAAGAGGATCGTTAACGAAAACCATTTAGAAACTTAATATTTGGAAAATATCAGCGAACCAGGTAATAGGTAAAGACGGATAATATGGATTTCATGCAGGATATAGAATTTATATATGTGTCTTGAGTATGGAACAACAATAAAGTTGTGAAACGTCGACAATTTTAAAAAAGTCTTTTGTTTCTTTACTGGACCCTAACCCCAAATAATACACCACTGTAACATAACAAGAGAATCATTAACGAAAACCATAGAAACATAATATTTGGGAAATATCTGCGGACCAACGGAGTAGGTAAAGACTAATAATGTGGGGTTTATGCAGGATATAGAAACTATATATGTGTCCTGAGGATGCAACAATAAAGTTACGAAACATGGACTATTTAAAAATAGACTTTTTACTAGACTATAATCCCAAATAATACACCACTGTAACATAACAACAAGAGGTTTGATAACAAAAACCATTTAGAGTAGGTAAAGTTCCGAAACGTCGACATTTAAAAAAAGACTTGTTTTTTTACTGGATCTTAACCCCAAATAATACACCACTCTAAGAAAACATTTTTAACATTGTTCAGCCATATTGGATATTTACCAAAATATTACCAGGTCATCCTCATATGATCCTTAATTTTTGGTCAAAATTTGAAGTCAATCGGGTAAGTAGTACTTAAGCTATGTCACGAATTGACAAACAGACCGACAGACGGACCGACGGAATTGATAAAACATGTTTTTTTGGCATCTAGGAACGCTAAAACGTGAAGACATGTAAAACCTGATAGGATGATTTTTTCACAAATACAAAAATTTTATTTGGAATCAATTTTGTTCCGCCATCTTGAATTAGTAACACAGTTTTACTAGTTGAGCTATTCCATAATTAGTTATGGCACACAAATCGAAATCATTAATTAGTTTTTTGTTTGATGTTTTGTTTCGCCATCTTGGATTCCTACCAAAATGTTACCAGTTGATTCCAATATAATACTTGCTATTTTTGCCAAATTTGAGATTAATTGGATCAGTAGTTTTGTAATAATAATTTTTTTAACATTTCACTAAGCCGCCATTTTGTATCGTCATATTGGATTTTTACCAAAATCTTACCGGGCCTTCCCCATATGACCTTTAATTTTTGACCAAAATTTGAAGTCAATCGGGTCTTTAAGCTATGCAGCGAACTGACAGACCGACAAACAGACAGAAAGACCGACAGACGGACCGACGGAGTTGAAAAAACATATTTTTTGGCATCTAGCGACGCTAAACCGTGAAGATGTGTAAAATTGAGAGGATGACTTTTTCACGATTACAAACATTTTATTTGGCCGCCATTTTGTTCCGCCATCTTATATTAGTACCATTATTTTACTAGTTGATCCCTATACCAAAGTTAGTTATGGCACAAAATTTGAAATCAAACCATTAAGCAGTTTTTTCAGGTTGAATATTTTAAATATTTTATTAAGCCGCCATTTTGTTCCGCCATCTTGGATTCGTACCAAAATGGTACCAGTTGATTCCAACATACTTGATGTTTTTGCAAAATTTTAAATAAATTGGATGAGTAGTTTTTTAATAATAATTTTTTTAACATTTCACTAAGCCGCCATTTTGTTTCGCCATATTGGATTTTTACCAAAATGTTACCAAGTCATCCCCATATGACCCTTAATTTTTGACGAATTCAAGTTCAAATTAATCGGGTAAGTAGTTTTTTAGCTACGCCACGAACAGACAGACAGACAGACCGACGGAATCGAGAACATGTTTTTCGACATCTAGGAACCCTGAAACGTGAAGATCTAAAAAAATCTCGGAGAGTGATTTTTTCACGATTACAATACTTCCCTTTTACGAGGGAAGTAAACATTAGTAAATATTACACATCATTGTTAATTCAATAATAAAAATGTTTACTTAACATAGTCACAATATTCTAAAAAATATTTAACCATTGAATCTCAAAACATCAATCTGGCAATACCGAATAAATCTTTTCTTGCCGCACAAATTGTTTTTGTTATTGTGAACTGACAAAAACATTACTTTGTTAAGCAAAAAACTATTCTATTTGTACCTACTTATTCGGACGCAGAGATTTTTGCTATAGGTAGTGATATTCCCTTGTAGGTAGCTGCGAAAATGTATAGAGATAGATTTTTATACAAAAGAATGGTAAAATATTATTCTTAGGACTATCAGTGCGTACTAAAAAGAACAAACGTAATTCCAGCGAACTAATTTTCTTAAATTTTTCTTTTTGCCGTCATAAAAGATATTAGTGCTCCGTGTGGTTTGTAAAAAAAAACTTGATTCATATGGTGCATGTAGTTTTCATTAAAGTGTAAGTATAATGCAAAATTTTAAAAAATATTAAAGGTATTAATTAATTTGTTCTAATAAATTTTTTCATGAGAATTGATTTTCTAATTAAAAAAAAATAGATAAAACAATATAATTTGTAAGTTATTGGGAATAATTTGACGACACAAATTAAGAAATCAATGACTTAATCTAACTAGCATTCAAAATTACTATTTGTGCAGCATTCAGAGAATAAAATTGTAATGTTTCCGCCTTTTGAAAAAAAAAACGGCAAATTGTAAAGTATCTGTCACGCCAAAGCATCCCTTGAGTGTTGACTCCTTATTACATTCTATAAGACTTTTTTTGTTTAAATTACTTTACTTTTATCTTTTAAAATATTTGCAGTAATTTCCTTTTCACCCTGTATATTACGCAGAGAGTTATTATGAAATATCTATATATAAAAATATAAATATAAAAATTGGCTTTGACAACAAACTGTCATATATTTTTATCGGAAACATCAAAGATTCTATCAATTATCGAAAACCCAAAATTAGTATTTTAAGCCATTTAAAAATTAGACTAATACCATTTTATAAGCTCTTAGATGTTATATATATGTTTTAATTCGCTAAAGGCCTCATCTAATAACGAAATCTCAAATCGATATGTAAAAAATATGTATTAAAATATTTGTTTCCTTTTTTAAAAATATTAATCGTTTTTGAAATAAAACAATATTACTAAAATAATCTTGTGTAGCCAAAAAAAATTCTATAGACAAAATATAAACAGCTTTGGCGTTTTCCACCTCTTAAACAAAAATCCTCAAATGTTAATTTGGTTTTAGGGAGTTGTTTCACTTCTTTAGAATGACCCTATTATACAAAACAACTTAGTATGCAAAAAAAAGAAAATATAATGTTCTGTTTTACCATTTTTTAAAAGAGCTAATCGTTATGGATATAAAAAATATTTGTATGTTTGGGGATTTTTGTATTCCCCTGTGCCTATAATGTAGAAAATATTTGATATAAAAATAGATAAAACAATATATTTTGTAAGTTATTGGGAATAATTTGACGACACAAATTTAGAATACAATGACTTAATCTAACTAGCATTCAAAACGATTTCAGCATTCAGAAAATAAAATTGTAATGTTTCCGCCTTTTCAAAAAAATAACGGTAAATTGTAAAACATCTGTGACGCCAAAGCAGAACTTTAGTGTTGACTGTTTATTACATTATATAAGACTGTTTTTGTTTAAATTACCTTTACTTTTATCTTTTAAACTATTTGCAGTCATTTCCTTTTCACCCTGTATATTACGCAGAAAGTTATTATGAAATATCTATATATGCATATACAAAATTTAGCTACTATAATTTTAAAATTTTAAGAGGTATCTTCGCAATATAACTAAAACCGAAGACGTGTACTCGACAGTTTCAAGCAACCCTCTTTTTCCTATAAGACACGTTCCCGGTTAGAGAAAATAATGATGAAAGTTTGATGAATAATATATGCGTTCTTACCGATATCAGAGGAAGGAGAAAATTGATTGATAACGAAATTTTGATGTAATAAAATTTTTAATACTTTTTAGGAAAGTTATGAAAAGTGTTATTACTAATGATAGATCCTCGATTCTAGTAATAGAATTGTATTGAGTATTGAGCATTGCTATATACCAGGTGTCCCAATTAACATGGAAACAGGCTGATATCTCGGTTATTTTTCTACAAATATTTATTATTTTTGGTGTGATTTTTAGATGCTACTTTATTAGATTAAGGTTTTACGAGGACAGATATGAAATATTTTCAAGAGTAAACTTCTGGTACGAAATAATTTATTTCAAATCTTATACCAGTTGTGAATATACCCTATAACAACCAAATGTCAAGTTTGATAATAATATGACAAAAGACGTTTCAATTTCACATTTCAAGACTTCAAAGCTATATTAGAATGCCATTTTTGGACAGTTTGACAGCTGTCAATTCTATCCAAAATACTGTGTAGTACGCAAAATCCTAAATAGATACCTTTTAAAATTTCGTTTTAATGTTGGACTAAAAATTGGCTTTGACAACAAACTGTCATATATTTTTATCGGAAACATCAAAGATTCTATCTATTATCGAAAACCCAAACTAAGTATTTTAAGCCATTTAAAAATTAGACAAACACCATTTTGTAAGCCCTTAGATGTTATGTATATTTTTTAATTCGCTAAAGGCCTCATCTAATAACGAAATCTCAAATCGATATGCAAAAAATATGTAATAAAATATTTGTGTTTTATTCTTTTTTAAAAATGTTAATCGTTTTTGAAATAAAACAATATTTTCACTTTTAAAGGGCTGTTTTACCCCCCTAAAATCATCTCGTGTAGCCGAAAAAAATTCTATATACAAAATATAAAATAGATTTGGCGTTTTCCACCTGTTAAACAAAAAAACCTCAAACGTTAATTTTGTGTTGAGGGAGCTGTTTCACCTCATAGAACGAAAAAAACGAAAATATAATGTCCTGATTTACCATTTTTTAAAAGAGCTAAGCGTTAGGGATATATGAAATATTTGTATGTTTAGGGAGGCAACAATGTACCTAATGTAGAAAAGATTTAATATAGAAAGAGGTAAAAATACTTCTTATTTTTTTTTGTATATAATATTCGTTTCCTGAATATTCTTTTTTGTTATCAGGGGGCTGCCTCCTAATTTTAGAGCTGCCTTGTATAATGAAAAAAAAAATTATGTACAAAAAATAAACGAAAAAAATGCAGTATCTACGTCAATGACTTCCACAATTTTTCGTGTCAAAATAGTTACCCCAACTATATCTGTTTTCAATTTGATTGTTATCGATTTGTGCATTCTCAAAATATGAACTCTGTACGTTATTATTAAGCTGAGAACCTTATCTAACTAAAATCCATACACAATAATTTTATATATAACCTTTTCATTACAAAGAGTTCTAACATCAAAATTATTACTGTAAATAATATTGTCGTTTCTAAGACATGCAATAAAATGCTCTTGAAAATGCTTCAAATAAGAAGCGAAACATCGAGCTAGTTGCAGAAAAAAGTTTCATTAATTAAACCTATACCCAAGAAAAATAAAAACGTTTAGTATAAAGTATGGTTTAAGAACAGTGTAAATAAATATATATATATATATATATATATATATATATATATATATATATATAGAAATCCCGCTAGGATAGAAACAATAGCCCCTTGATTCTGAGTTGATAACCTGGCTTGAAAGTAAAGCTTCAAACCCAGAATTATATTTTTGGACAATTTTACAGCTTTCAATTCTTAATCTAGAAACATGTATATCCAAAATACTGTGTAGTACGCAAATCCTAAATAGATACCTTTTAAAATACCATTTAAATGTGGGACCAAAAATCAGCATTGACAAAAAACTGTGAAACATTTTTATCGGAAACATCAAAGATTCTATCTATTATCGAAAACCCAAAATGAGTATTTTAAGACATTTAAAAATTAGACTAACACAATTTTATAAGCCCTTAGATGTTATTTTAAATCGCTGAAGGCCTCATCTAATAACGAAATCTCAAATCGATATGCAAAAAATATGTAATAAAATATTTGTGTTTTATTCTTTTTTAAAAATATTAATCGTTTTTGAAATAAAACAATATGTTCACTTTTAAATGGCTGTTTTACTACCCTAAAATTATCTCGTGTAGCCGAAAAAATTCTATATACAAAATATATAACATATTTGGCGTTTTCCACGTGTTAAACAAAAAAACATCAAAGGTTAATTTGGTTTTTAGGGAGCTGTTTCAGCTCCTTAGAAGGACCCTATATAGAAAAAAAATCCTTAGTATGCAAAAAAACAAAATATAATGTTCTGTTTTACCATTAAAAGAACTAAGCGTTAGGGATATATAAAATATTTGTATGTTTGGCGAATCTTGTATTCCCAAGGGCAACCCTGTGCCTAATGTAGAAAATATTTAATATAGAAAGAGGTAAATGTTTCACCGTTTTTTTAACTAACAATACAAATATTTTGTATTTTGTTGGGGCCGCTCCATAATTTCAGAGCTGCCTTGTATAATGAAAAAAAAACTATGTACAAAAAATAAAATAAAGTATTTCTCCGTTTTTCGAAATATTATCTGTTTTTTAAAATATAGTTAAACGAAAATAATGCAATATCTACTTCAATGACTTCCACAATTTTCTATGTCAAAACAGTTACCTCAACTATATCTGTTTTCAATTTGATTGTTATCGATTGTGGGCTTTTATTTCGAAACCCCGATGATTAAAAATGCAGGTCGCTATGGTTAATTTTTTTAGGTAGGGTATTTTTTTTTCAGATATTTCATCTCAAAATTTCGTTAACGAACAATATCGGAGTACAGGATGTCGCTTAAAAAAATAAAAAAGCTGTAAAAAATGGAGTAACTTTGAAAGCATTTTGTGGTGTCGAAACCCTGATTACTCGATAGTCAAGTAAATAGGAGATTCGATGCCTATAACTCAAATGCCGAAATAGGCTTCGAAATGCAAACAAACTGTTTTCGATTTTTCAATTTTCCCATATTTAATTTTTTTTTCGAGAAGAGCAACAAGGGGCGGAAATTGTTTATGGGACTCCAAATTTGCCCCGAGTGATTGAAAAACCCCATCGCCAAAATTACTCACCGGTTTATACAGGACGAGCCATTAAGAAATTAAATTATAGTTTTACGTTTGACTCATTAGCAATGAACGGTTGATCCCAGGCGAATCAAGTAAATATAAAAAGAAACGTCTTTATTTCTTTAGAGACTGGCGTAAAAGTCACCTCAATTAGAGTTAGGGGTGAATTTTAAGAAATTTTTGAATTGTAGCGTGCACGAATTCTGTTTGTTCTCCTGGGATAAAAACAGTTAAATATATCAAATATTTCTTCTTTTTGTTTCAAGACATAAATTTACATGTTATTTATCTGAAGTTGAAAGTTTGGATAAAATCTAGTTTCGAGTTAACATGCATTATTTTTCCATTTGCCATTGAATTTCAAGTTGCCCTGGCTCTGCCAGCTGTGTAGCTTTGACTGATATGTCATAATAAGCAGTTTGACATATCTTCCGAAAAGTACAGAAATATTAGGTATCCTGTCCAAATAAAGTTATAGCAAGTATTTTATGATTTTATGTACGAAATGAGGGTCGTTATAATAAAAAATAATAAATATATGGATGGTATGGAGACTTAAAGGTATATTTATATTTTAATTACTAAAGTATTTCTCCCTGTTTTAGTTAATATTATGTTTAGTAACGTCTGGTAAAGTAGGTTCGAAATAAATATCGCTTTTTTGATACATGCAGGCCTTGGTAGTAATTATTATATTATTTTTTCGCTTTACACCTATGCGGCGTTTAAAGTGTCGCTGACTTTAGTATATTATGTAGTTTCGTGATATGTATTTATATTCGGGTTCATTAAAATCCGATTCAAAGTAGTGGCATTTTCCAGGAACCGGGGGATTTAACAGCAACTTTAATAATTTAATTTTTAATATTAAGTACTAGGTATATGAAGTCGCCGCTTTTTATAATTTCTAAAGCTATTGCAGGCTATTATCCTTATACTGACTGATAGTCATCATAAGTAACCATTAAGGGTTTCAGATGTTTTACACACGGGGTATGCTAGTATTGAACATGGATTTTAGTTATACTGTAGTACGTATTGGAAACTAAATATTTTTGGCAAAGAGTATGTCGTATATATTGATAGTAGGTTCGGAGGATATAAGAATTTCTGAAATTACAGCTGCGAAATATTTTCCTAGTGTGAATTTGAGACTGTTAAATATCTAGATTTGAGATTTTCCATTAAGGCCATTAACCTATCATATTTTACTTTCCTATATAACAGCTCATTAATTGTATTCTTGTAATAGTAATATTGTAATTTTGAAATAAAAAAAATATAAATTAAATTTTTGTTAGATGTTTTAGAGGCTTTAAAAAATGAAAAACATATTTTAAGAAAAAATGTACGGATGTGTGTTTATGTGTACACCAAATTCGCCGCTCGAATGATAACTTAAGAACAGTCAAACATTTTTACATTTGCACCAAAAATAGTTTAGGTCAAAGTCTTGCGGGATTCTGGGTGTTATGGACGCAGAAAATTTTGGTAGAATATGCTAGACTAAACTCTTTATAATGAAAATGTTATATATAAAACTTTGTGTATGGATTTTTGTTAGATAAGATTCTCAGCTGAATAATAACAAAGTTCATATTTTGAGAATGCACAAATCGGGGGCAAATTTGGAGTCCCATAAACAATTTCCGCCCCTTGTTGCTCTTCTCGAAAAAAAAAATTAAATATGGGAAAATTGAAAATTCGAAAACAGTTTGTTTGCATTTCGAAGCCTATCTCGGCATTTGAGTTATAGGCATCGAATCTCCTATTTACTTGACTATCGAGTAATCAGGGTTTCGACACCACAAAATGCTTTCAAAGTTACTCCATTTTTTACAGCTTTTTTATTTTTATAAGCGACATCCTGTACTCCGATATTGTTCGTTAACGAAATTTTGAGATGAAATATCTGAAAAAAAATTACCCTACCTAAAAAAATTAACCATAGCGACCTGCATTTTTAATCATCGAGGTTTCGAAATAAAAGCCCACATCGGGCGCCACTGCCCCCTTATTATAAACCCCAATGAAATCGCGTTTATACTAAAAGATTGGCCCTATAGAAGCGTATTTCTCCGATGTACGGTTACTGAGTTGAGGCACTTAGAAGATAAAAAAAAACACAAATTTCAAACATTTATGGCCTAAAAAGGGAAATGAGCGGACAGTGTAACAAGATGCGTTAAAAAATAACCGAGCTATCAGATCGTTTTGATTATTAAAAGTGGGACACCCCGTATCTGTATTTACCTACAGTAACTGGTAATTTTATTGCGGAAAGTTAATTAAAATTCAGATAAGTAAGGTTAGAGAACAAACAAAATTTGTTTTAGTTAGTTTCCTCGAGTCTTCTTTACTGACAAACTAATTAGTTCATAATAACAACTCTTTAATACTTTTATCACAATTTTTATGACAAACAATTTGAGAACGTTATAGGTTCTATATAACTATTAATAATTTATTCGAACAGTATGTCAGCTAAAAGCATCTCAATTAATTAAAAAATATGGCGTCCATTTAACAAGCTAGCATTATTTAAAGTACTGCGTTTTAAAAAAAACTACTTTAACATAAAATTTATTAAAATTTTATATTTTTCATCCACACGTAGGTAAATACCTTTTTAGGAATATAATAAATATAACCTGGCAGGCCCTCATAATATAAAAATTGTAAATGTTTAGGGAATTTTAATATACATTTTGTAAGAGCAGATGGTTTGTAATAAAACTTGTAAGTTTATTAGGAAATATTTACTAGTAATAAATAATTGTTGTTTTAAAATATTTTCTAAAAATTTCAAAAACATGTAAAATAAAATTCTAGCCATTTTTTTATAACACAAGTCTCCGATAGTTTGTCACTCCATCGGTTTTTTGTCATTTTAACTTTTTTTTTTCAAATTTGTCCACCATCCCGAATGTCAAAATGATTTTTAATAGTTATTAGCCATGCGAAAGCATTTTGATATTCGTGCATAATTTGAAGTTATTCCATATCGTACGAAAGTGCAACTTATACAATTATAGTAAAATGTATTAATTAAGATAATTATTGAGATTTGTAAAAACAGACAGAGCAGCGGACGATTCCGTTGTTTTTTGGTTCATATTTGAGAACAAAAGTCCCATATTTTTAAGACATTACTTTTAATTTTATGGTTATTGGAGCTTTTCACGATACCCGAGGTGCCCGTAAACCTGATATAAATAGCCTATACTAGAAAATATAGACGTGCTTACATTAATTAAAAGTTTTTTGTATTGTCGGAACGAATATTGTACTTCCAACACTTTTTATTCGTAATAGTTAAAATAACCCTATTAGTACTAATTTGCATGTGTAAGCCTTGAGTATAATAGGTTAGGACCTAGACTAAGCCTATGTGAAAAAAAAATAAGAATTACCACATTTGCAAGAAAAAACAATAAAGGCCACTTAAGTGCACGTTTCAACTTTAAGTATGTATAATATTTTTGCCTTGTAATTTCATTATTCGTGACTTCACTGAATTTAGTGCATATGACACGAACTGTTCCCAGCAATATACCATATTTTATGCAACTCGATAAAGCATGACTTTCATACAGTATATTACATTAAAAAATGTATCTGCTCTAATCAGTGACCTATATAGAAATTTTATTTGCGCTCGAGAATTCCATTAAAAGTAGAACTTTTAATTTAGCAACCGCCTTACCTAGGGGTTAACGAAATAATGCTCAAATTCAAGAAAATATGAAACTGAAATTAAGTCATTTAAGTCTCTGAAATGTGTTTGAAATGCATATTTTGTGAAAGCATTTTTATAGCAAATCGTAAAAGTTTTTGATATAACTTTTCGAAAATAATTTGACAATTTTGTCAATTATTGCTTTAGATGTTCTTAATTTTACACTTTCTTCTCACGAAAGGTAGAATATCTAGAGGGTCTATAGTTGTGAGGTGCTTGTTTAAGCAAGTTCCCTAACCTGCCTGCAATGTCAGAAAACTGCGTACGACCCTGATAACATAAAGACTTCTCTCTCATATATAGAGCACCTTTTATTTGTTGAATAGTTTAAGAAACCAAAATTTCAATTAATAAAAAAATTCGAATTATTTTAATATAGCCGAAATAGAGTGAGTATATTTTTACAATTTTCGTTTTTTTCTTTACTATACTCGTAAACGAGACAGAATATACATTTTATATAGTTATTTATTTCAAGTAATTAATCCGCAATAGAAAAAAAATTGATATAAATTATTCGCAGCAAAATTTTAGTAGTTAATTTTTATATCACATTTTTGTATTGTATTTTATTTTTGTACGAAATTTTAAGTCGCTTAAATAATTTGTTTTTTACACTGATTTCTACTTCCCTCGCAAAGGGGAAGGATTGTAATGCATTTTGGGGTGCCTAGAAAATATGTTTTCCCATTTCCGTCGGTTTATCGGCCAATTTAATACAAATTTTGGTCAAAAGTCAAGTGTCCCAAAGGGATGAAATGGTAATATTTTTGGTAAAAGTCTATTATTATAAACTATATATAGTAAAAACTACTTATCCAATTATTTTGAAATTTTGCACAAAAATCCAATGCGGTAAAGGAATAAGCTGGTATAATTTGGCTGACGAAACAAAATGGTGACCTGAAAAAATGTTTAACATTTTATTTCTTATATATACAGGGTGTCCACGAACAACCCCTACAAAATGAAAGGATTGATTCTACATAAAAAAACATGAAAAAATGTTCATATTAACCTAGATCCGAAAATGCTTCATTACGGAGATAAAGGGTGTTGAAATATAAATTTTATTTTATTTTGTATTAAATATCTGTTGCAAATAATAACATTTTCTCACGAAATTGGGCATTCGGGATATTTTTTGGTTGAGGAATCATAATTTTTTGGCGATGCACTTCTGGATTTTTTTACTAATAAATATTATTATTCTTGTACCTTTTCTAAGAAAAAAAGCTATACTTACTCAACAACGCTAGAGGTAACCGTTCTCGAGCAATTTGCAAGTTTATGCGTCGATACAAGAAAATAAATTTTTTAATGATAATAAACTAAGGTGTATTTATTTCAAGACAATACAAAATTAAAGGTAAGTATGAATTATTCTAAACTATAATAAATGCTCCACGTGATGACCGTTAGTTTGAAGGCATAATGTAATTCTTGTTTTTAGAGAACGTCTGATACGTCTATAAATATTCTGCATTTGTCTAAACTCATTGCAGGCATTTTGAATTTGCAACCAGAGCTGCTCAGGCATTTGTATTGGAACGGAGTACACATGGCATTTGAGAATACCCCATATATAAAAATCACAAGGATTTAAGTCTGGCGACCTAGTTCAATGGCCATTGAACTGGTCCGCCTCTACCAATCCACTGATTTTCATAAGTCTGATCCAGATATTGATGCACATTTCTACTAAAATGAGCCGGACAACCATTGTGCATAAACCACATGGCTTGCCGAGTATTTAAAGGAACTTCCTCTAGTAATGTGGGTAATATATTCTGAAGAAAATTTAAATACTCTTCCCCTGTTAGTCGACCTGGCAACTCAACAGGTCCAATTAGGTTGTTGTTTACAATACCAATCCACACATTAATACTAAACCTGTGTTGATGTTTGGTTTCTTTCACAACATAGGGATTATCCCCAACATATGCATAATTATATAGATTGTGTAATATTACTTCCAGATGATTTGCAAATTCCTAGATGCGTCGCTGACATTCTTCGACAACTTAATTCTGGGTTATCTTCTAGATCTATCAGAATAGCTTCTTCGAATTCCTAAACTACAACGGAATGCCTACACGAAATTGTGCATTCGGGGTATTTTTTGGGTATGGAATCATAATTTGGTATTAGATTTCATATAACACTTAAAGGGCGCTACGTACGCTACTATTATGTAAGTAAATGTGCCCTAACTTTTTTGGCTATGCACTTCTGGGTTTTTTTACGAATAAATATTATTCTTGTACCTTTTCTAATCAAAAAACCTATATGTACTCAACAAAGCTAAGCAACAAAAACTTAATTCGATAAGTAGTTCTGAGCTATGGCGCATACAGACGGACAGACCGACAAGCTGACGGAAAAAATGTTTTTCGGAGTCCAAGGTCCTGAAAACGCACATATCTGCAAAAATCTCTGGGTCTAATTTCTCTTGCGAGCGAAGTGAAAATTGTAATTTTAATTAATAGTTTAAAAGTATTGGTTTTTAGTTTTGAAAAATTCTGGCTTTAAACCTTATTAAACAATAATAATCATCCACAGGGTTTTTAAATTAATTAGAGGAAAAAAATTGCAATGTAACATCTAAATCGAATATAACGATCTAATCAAATTAGCGTTCAAAATGGCAATTCAAGTAGCACTTAGGAAGTATAATTGCAATGTTGTCGCTTTGACAAAGAAATAATGAATTTAAAATGGCCAAAATTGAAAAGACCTTGAAAGTTGACCCCCTGTAATTTGCTTTAAATTACCTACACTTTTATTTGTTAAAATATTTCTAGTAATTTATCTTTCACCTTGTATAATTTATGTTAAATAACCCTGTATAATTATTTTTTTTAATATTGTTAGTTTAACGAATATTGTTAAATAACGTTTATTTCATATGCCGTATCCAGTGTATTAAATAACATATTAATTTCTTTGTCAGCTACATGTAAAGCTGTTCTGAGAAGTTCTTTAGACGGATAATGAACGTTCTGTTCATGTCGGCAAACCCCAAATCCCACAAAACACTTGCGACGTGAGTACAAACCCCGAGGACTATCGCTTCTATTTTGCATGTGCAGTAATTTCCTTCTATAGGATCTTCATTTGGGTTTGGATTTTCGTGATAAGAAATAGAGATGAAATACTTCGCCGTAGATATAAAGCGATAATACAACCCTGCTTTAATTTGAGTTACGTTATGTTACAAAGACAAGTGAGCAAAAGAATGCACTTTTCTGTTTGAGCTATCATAGGGTAAATAAAATGACAGTATTTAACTAAACATACAAGTTACAATGTCTACAAATTTCAACTTAAACATGATATCATATATTATAATAACTTTTTAGGTTAAATGTCCCGTTGAAAGAGATTATTTTTGTTGAGGCAGTACACTTGTTAAATTATGACGTTTCCATTAATTTTATTAAATATAACTTTTACGTTGTTTTACCTCTAATAATAAAAAAATTAAATGCTGGTCCACAAAACTAAAAATGCATGTTCCTAATTATGTTGTATAACTAACAGAGCAAAATAAATTCTAGAAAAACTCAAAATGTACTTTATTTTTTATAACATTGAACATTCTGGATTACTGGCGTAGACCGGACTTATTTCTTCCCATGCATGCTGAGTTCTGTCTTGAATATTTTGTGACCGAATATCGTTGTCTCCATTAATTTTTTTTACCAACATTTTCCAGATATTTTCCATTACATTGCAATCTGGGCTATGCCTAATGAAGAACTCTAATGTCTTCTTGATTCATCAATTTGATTACGCGTCGACCTGTATCTTCCTGATAACTTTCTTTCAGGAAATCTTTGTGTTATAATATATTTGTAAGATCTCCAAACCAAATTGGGCACATACCCAACCACAAAAATTGATTAAAATTAACCCACTATTTTTTACTGTTTGAGTATATCCTGAGTTGGGCGGCCCTATAACCCCTTAGTGCTCCATTGTAACACTACTGGAAACCATCCGTCGGCAAAAACAATATTTTCCCAGAAGGTCAAATCTTCTTGGTAGAATTGCAAAGCGAATTGAATTCATTCTTCGTTATTACCATTGGTTGAAACTGCAGGATGATTGCTCAACCCAGATATTTTTCTGAACTGTTGTTTTCAGCCTTAGCGGCAACGGTAGACTTCAAAGGGTAACTAGCTAGAGAAAAACGTGGAAAACACTGAAGGATTTCAATATTAAACATAATAAACATCCATCTATTCCAGAACACCTCTTAAATGTAGAAAAAATAAATAACTACTTTTCATCTGTTTTTCAAACTGACAGTTGTGATGAATTAGTTTCGCATTATAATAATTTACCTCCCATTACTCTTGATTATTGTAATTTTTCATTAGTAAACACTTATCAGTTAGGGAAACTTATTGCTCTTACATCTAATGCATTTGGTTGTGATAATATATCATTACAAATGCTAAAATATTGCAGTCCATTCACCATTCCTTACATTATTCACATTAATATTTGATTGGGAAGATACTTTCCCGAGGCTTGGAAGACATCATTGGTGAGTCTTATTGCAAAGATTGCTGCTCTTATTACTTTTTATGGAAATTTGCATCCGGTAAGTCTTTTACCGGTGCTCTCCAAGATTTTGGAGAGAGTTGTATATGATCAAATAAATAAAATTGTTTTAAAATATAACATTCTGCCTAAAAATCAATCAAGATTTAGAAAAAACTTTGGAAGTTTAGCAGCGCTCTCCAATATCTTGGACAACATCGTGCAGGATTTAGATACTGGATAAATGTGTCAGCGTGAGTGCTTTTAGACTTTGCCAAGGCGTTTGATACTATAAGTTACACCTTATTATGTGCTCAGCTTCAGTGTGGATTCTCAGACCTAGTCTTAAAGTTTATCAATGCTATTTATCGGGAAAGCAGCAGAATGTGGTAAGTGGATGCGTGATATCCTCTCCGTGACCAGTTACCTCAGGTGTCCCCCAGTGATCAATTTTGGGACCACTCCTATTTATCATTTACACTACGGATATTCTTAAAAGCCTAAGAGTGTGTACCTACGAGGCGCATGCTGACGACATTCAACTTCAATCACGTTTTTGTCCGCAAGAATTCCACTGTGCGGAATATCTTTTAAATGAGGAGCTTCGGAGGATATCTACCCTGTCATAGCAACATAACCTTATGCTCAATCCAAACAAACCCGTTGTTGTTTTCTTTGGCAGCAAATGAGCAATGTCTGTGGAGCAGGTTATTAATTTAAAGATCGATAACTCGAGAATACCGATTGTTAAGATGGCGAAATCACTGGGAGTACTGATCGAGGATCAGTTTACTGAACATGTTAGCGATTTTAATTCATATTTTAATAGATAATTCAAAAATCTTTTATGAATCTTTATTTATTCGAACATTCGACATATACTATCCATAAACCTGAGAAAGCTTCTGGCTGAATCATTAGTGTTCATTTTATCTACTGTAACTTTGTTTACGGACCATTTCTGACTTGCCGGGTGAAGCTCTGAATACAGACAGTTCACAAAACTCATGTGGAGGTTTACGGATTTAGGAAATATGACCATATTACTCCACAATTTAAGGAGCTTCAGTGGCTCTCGATAGATATAAGACAACTTCATTTCGTGTTTTTTGTACACAAAATAATGACTAATAATACTTTATTTGAGATTTTAGAACTTCCCGTCTTTCTTTTCAAGGACCACGTGGTCACAACACTTTGCCTTAGTACAAGCCCCTTCAGACTACCCTTCCTCAAGTAAACGTATTCTTAAAGCTTTTTGTTGTGGATTTGTATTTGGTATTTTTATAAATAATTCGTTTGCGCTGCCAAATAACATACATATGTCTGTGTCATGTTAATTTTAAAGCTACCTAACAGGTACTTTTAAACTTTTAGAGCGGTGGCTAAAACTTATCTTACAAAGCAGATAGTACTGCCAAACACTTAGTGGCCGCACTTGATTATTTTATTTCTTGTGTTTTTCAGGGGAAATATTTGCTTAATCTCCTAGCAGTGTTCCCGACAATTACATATTTGCTTATTTTTTTAGTGTATAAGAAGGGTTTCGGCGTTTTGAATGGGCTGAAAATATATTTGGACAAATCGGAGTTAAGTCTCTGAATTTGAACGTAAGAAAAAAGGATAAATTGACTATGCCGTATCATCAGACTGCTATGTTTCAGCGGTCTTTCCCTTATAATACTGTTCAACATTATAATCCTTTGCCCTCTGAATTTTTAAATCTAAGCCCTGATATGTTTAAACCATATATAAAAAACATCTTTTGAATATGCAAAATGTGTAGACAAATTAAAATTTGGATTTGTATTCAAATAACTCAAGAGTTTTATATTAATCTAGTTAAAAAAAATAAACTACGATACTATTTGCATTTTTTTATGTTTTATATTACCACAAACATTTCCTCTCCTGGTTCAGTACAGTAGCTATTATAGCTTGACTGCGCCAGGATTGGAGTGTACTATAATAAGAGAATTGTGTTTGCATATACATATTTAATAAAAGACATGTGTTATTATTATTATTATTAAGCAACATTGACCATGTAATGGTTTATACTTTACCATCTTTTTATTCTCCTGAATCCTGTGACGTCAGAATTAACGGGGAATTACGTCATAATTAGAAGCCAATATTTAATGTATGCACCTTTCAGCTTTTATGACTCCGTAGAAATTTCGGGCCACACCACTTCTGATCATCCTTGAAAGCTTATTCTAGGACTAAAGGTAAATTCGACATAACGCTCGCCCATTCGTTGCCATACTCTCTCCCAACCGTCTTGAGATCTCAAAAATATTCTTGATTCATCCTGAAACAATATACGCCTCTAATCATTTTCGGCCCAATTTCGGTGACTTCCGGCAAATCGTATCCGGTTAGCCGATGTTCTCGAGTAAATTTTGGTCCTATATCAAGTCTACTGATACAAGGTTGGCTTCATTTAACCTTCTTCTAACCCTTCGTTTACTAACTTTTTTACGTTCCTTACGTAGTGTACTTCGTTACGTATTGGTACTGCTGGCAAATGTCGATTTCTTAGCGACAAATTTACAATAAAACGATTACCTACGAAATTCTCCTACGGGGTTTTGTTCCTGGATGTCTGGTGTTTGAATTTATCTCTTCAAAGCGAGCATAAACATCCTACATTGTATTTCATGAACACTTAAATTCTTCACGCAATAATAGCTGACGCAACTGCTGCACTTATAACACTGCAATTATAACAATATTCCATAGGTGTGTTGATGAAGATTAAAGTCGAGAGCCGTTAGTATTAAAATTATATTAAATTGACAGCCTCTTCTTTAAAAGTGTATATCTCCAACAAAAATAACGCTATCAAGATGATTAAAAAACTAAATTGTTAAGAAAAGACATACCTTTACGGCTAGTCATTTAAGTTTCCTACTCTGTCATATAAAATCACAGGCCGTTTCAAACTTTGACCAAAAAAACAACATTTTGTTTTTCCTTGTATAATTTAACATATGCCAGTTTTTCACGTTAATACAAATATAAATCAAAAAGCTGATCAGTTTATATACAAACTGATTTAAACATCATTAAAAGAGCCCCAGTTCTCAAACGTTGAAATGTCGTACAATTTTAATGTGCCAGTCAGTTTATATGGTTATATGTACATATTTTAATTTGCTTTTTTATTTCCGTCGTAAAAGGAAAGTATCGTCTATTCATAAATATAATAAATACGGTATAAGTTTCGGCGGGTAAGGACTAATTTGCCGATTTTTTAAAGTGCGGCATTTAACGGAAATAATTATAATAAAAGTCTTTATTCAAATTAGAAATTTACTACAAATGAATGCGAACAGAGATAATAGGCAAGATTCAGATCTATCAAGACATAAAAGATATACGTTGGGCGGTTTTAAGCTAACCCTAAAAATAAACAGAAAAATAAAAATCAACTGAGTATACTTGTTTGCTTTCTATGAAATTGTGCATATACATGACTAATTGGCCTGTTTTCATCTACAAACGCATATTACGAACTAAATACTAATTTGAATTTAAATAACTCTAGAACATTTCCTGCATTGAAATATTTCATTTGATTTCATTATGTACACCCTTTCTAAAATAGTGTTTGCAGAATAAAAGATGTGCTATTAAAAGTCTAACAAACAAAACCCTTCAGAGTCAGAACTGCAATTCTATTACTGGCCAAACCACACTAATTTAACTTTGGTATGCTGTAGTAACAAAGTTTCTGACAAACAGTGTAATACGACACTGTAAAGTGCAAAACAAACTTAACCAACGTCTAACGAGGGAATATAAATTGTTGATTTTATTGTTTATGACACTTTATGACCTCAAGAAATTTCGATTTTTTTTACTCACATCGTTTTGAATTCGTACCAGTTAATCCCTATATCATATTAAGTCAATGAAATAAGAAGATTTTTTACATTGAGTTTTTTAGACATTTTGTTTGTCCGTCTTGAATTTGTACCACAATTTTATGAGTTAATCTTTATATCACACTTAATATATATCCAAAATTTAAAATTTATCTAATAAGTAGTTTTTAGACTGATTTTTTTTAATTATTTATTCGGGCGCCATTTTGTTTTGCTGTTTTGGATTCATACCAAACTATTACAGGTTGATTCCTTGGTTTTTGTGCAAAATTTGAGATAAACTGGATAATTTGTTTTTTAGTAATAATTCTTCTAACATTTCACTAGGCCGCCAATTGATTCAGTCATATTTGATTTTTACCAAAATAATACTAGGTCATTCCCACTTAACCCTTAATTGTTAATCAAAATTTGTCAAGTAAAACGGGTAAGCAGTTCTTAGCTTCGCCGCGAACTGACAGACAGACAGACAAACCGACAGGCAAACAAATGGAATTGAGAAAACATATTGTTTGGCATCATTTCTAATTTGGCCGTCATTTGTCCCGCCATCTTGACTTCGTACCATAATTTTACCAGTTCATCTCTATACCACTTAACTGTTCTTTTAATTAATATGAAATCATTCTATTAAGTAATTTTTTCAGGCTGAATTTTTAAATATTTTATTAAGCTGCCATTTTATTTCACCATCTTGGATTCGTACCAAAATTTTACTAGTTAACTACTAACACTTGAATTTTTTGAATTTGAGGTAAACTGGATAAGTAGTTTTTTTAGTAACCATTTTTTAACATTTGGCTATGCCGCCATTTTGTTTCGCCATAATGTGACAAGGTCATTCCCATACAACTTTTAATTTCTGACCAAAATTTGAAGTCAATCGGGTAAGTAGTTTTTTAGCTGGGACGCAATCAGGTAGACCGAGAGACAGACAGATCGACGGAATTGAAAAAACATGTTTTTCGACATCTAGTGATTTTGAGACATATGTTAAAGAACGCTGATCTTAAACCTCAATATCACATAAAACCGTGTAAAGCTCCATATAATAATAGCTACGCGCTTCCCAATTTCATTACTAAAAGTTCTTTAATTATCTTTATTATTCTTTCCCGCCATCTGCCCCACCAAACAGCGATAGATGGATAAAAAATCTAGATGATCGTTTTAGTATCTGCAATTCTTTTAATTTCGCCTCAATCTAATTTAGAAAAATCATTTTAATAATAAAAAAAAATATTGGGAAAGCCCTAATACGTACCATTTTTAATAGTCTAATTAGAACCTTTTATATTGGCAGGTAAACAGTTTTATTGTGGGGCGGCTAAAATGGGTCCATTTTACAACCGAAAAATTACCTAGACTGTGTTGTTTACAACATTAGACATAAAATAAACGTTAAACATCTTTTTTCTGTTGAATCTCGAATTGAGTGGTTCTCTGTGAATCGATAAGCAAGTGTATGTGAAGACGAGAATGTCGAGTCAAACGCGCCGAAGTTGCAAAATTTCTCCTGACAAATTATATTATATTTGTGGAGAATTTCTGGTGAAATCACAAGCCAGGCCATTTTCCGAAAATGTAAAAAAAGCCTATTTTAAATATTTTGGTTAATTGGGGATCAAGATAAGCGGTGAGCTCCCCATGTATGCTGTGTTAGTTGTAGTGTATCATTGGTGCCATGGATGAAAGGAAAGAGAAAAAGTATGTCTTTTGCAGTTCCAATGGTATGGCGAGAACCCACCAATGATTCTGACGATTGTTATTTTTGCCTCATAAAGACTGAAGGTTATTCCAAAACGGGAAAGCACAATATAGAATATCCAAATTTGCAATCTGCTTTACGAAGAAAGAAGCGAATTTCAACCGGGATCTCAAAATGTTAAATTTATACCTCTTGTTGATCCCAAAAATGTCCTTTTGCCGTCTCTTCACATTAAACTTGGGCTGATGAGAAACTTTGTGAAAGCCTTGAATAAAGATTAAATACCTAAGACAAGTCTTTCCCCAGTTAAGTGACACCAAATTAAAAGAAGGCATTTTTATTGGACACACAGAAAATTGCTGGACGATGTCAGTTTTATGGAAAAGCTTACCAGGCAGGAACTCAGAGCATGGAATTCATTTGTTAATGTAGTAAGAGGATTTTTAGGCAACAATATGGAAGAAAATTATGAACAATTAGTTAATGAACTCTTAGATGCCTATAAAGCGCTTGGTGCCAGAATGTCATTAAAAATTCACTTCCTCCATTCCATCTGTCATTTTTTCCTAAAAAATTGGAAGCTGTTACTGACGAGCAGGGTGAAAGGTTTCGCCAAGATATTAGAACAATGGAAATTCGGTACCAGTGACGATGGGATCTGATCCATGATGGGTGACTACTGTTGGTTTTTGAAGAGAAAAGATAGGACACCTCATAAACGGAAAAAATAAAGTTTAATTAGTGTTTTAAGTTAATATTTTTCTTGTTAGCTTTTCTCTTAGATGTATGGTATGTTTAATAGGCGAAAACTGTAAACATAGTCAATAAACAGGGTTAAGAATTTTCCGAAATCATTTTTTCTATAGATATTAAGTATCGTAAGATTCGATATGGTTCTACAACTCTAACAAGAAAACCCTACGTGCTACAACTTTCTATTTGTCATTTTTGGATAAGTCCATTCTATTAGATTATGCTATTCTGACTTGAGTTACAATAAAAACATTTTTTTTGTCGGCCAGTGTTATCTAAATAAATTATTCGAGGCCTGGTCTTCGGCTAATAAATGAGTCGCAAAGCATAAAGAAAAATTTCAGGTGTAAGAGATTTCACCAAATCCAAATGGACCGCTCTGTGTACAATCCAAGTAAACAGGACAACCCAAGCTTTTTCGCTGTTGCTCTTCAAGTATAAAGGACCTGCTGAATCGATACCCGTCACTTCAAACACATCTACACAAGCCATTTCTGGAGCAAGGAACATCCTGGAAAATTTAAAAAGATTTAACATCAAGGTCATCGAAGTGCTCACGTGTGGTGAGCTATTTATCAAAATCGAATTATTGGTCCGCTTTTTTTTTCAAGATAATTTAAATTGTCGGCGCTATCTCTAGTTCCTCCAGGGAAGCATAAAACCTCTACTAGAATTGTATGGAGATACCCACGAAATTATTTACCATATGGATGGAGCACCTTGCCATAAGAATATTGAAATTGGAAATTTTATTTTTAATCATTTTCGAGAGTTAATAGGATCCAATGAAAACATACAATGGCTGCTAAGAACTCCAGATTTAACACCCTTGGACAACTTTTTTATGGGAACATTAAAAAATAAATTTTGTGAAAACAGATTTTTTTGAGCTAATTTTAAGAAAATTAGCGCTAAGCTGCCATCTTGAAATTTTGACATTATTTTTTGTACAAATTTTTAGTTTAATGAACATATACAATTTACATTCGAGGAAGAGACGAATAACAGTCCCCTTTCCTCGACATGTTAGTTACTCGTACCAATTACAATGGTCTACAGACACAATAGTATAGAAAACCATACTGTTCAAATAAATTCATTAGCTAGTACTCTTACCACCCGGTACGTATATAACCTTATTATGGGCATGAAAACTCGAGCTATTGGACTCACTTATCGAACTAAAAGAGATTGGATCTTACATCAACTTAAAAATATTTTCCTAGAAAATTCTTACCCCTCAAAAGTACGGTTAAAAATTTTATTTCAGACTCAACACAACATTATAGACAGATCGATCCTCCAAATCCAACTCTATTACTAACACGCCTTTGGACTTGCCCAGGCAATTATCAGTAATTGAGGATCCTCCTCCCAACAGGTTGTTCTTTTTCTCTCTTCCACATATTGAACACTCTACTAATCGATGAAATATCTTTAAAAATACTAAAGTTAAAATGGCGAGAAAACAGCAAAAAACTCTAGTTCTCCTGTTCACAAAAACTAAAACACCCTTCTCATTGGTAGACAATTATAATATAGTTTATAAAATACCATGTAATAAGTTATCATACATAGGACTTTTAGAAGCCTTAAATTCCGAATCACCTCACACAAAACTTTACAATCGTCTTCCAGAACATTTAAAAACAATCCCTATGTTTGCACTTTTCCATAAAAAAACCAAAGCGTACCTCATTGAAAGACCTTTTTATTGCGTTATTGATTTTTATAATGAATAATGTCATGAAAATGTTTTTTATTTGCTTGTTTACTTAAATTATGTTGCTGCAAGGCATTTGAAAATATTTTAGAAGATATTAAAGAATGAACTGTCTGATTTACATTAATTATTTTTGTTACATATTAGATTAAAGTTATTCATTTTCTTTTTTTTTTCTAATACATTTTAATTACTATATTAGTTCAGTACATTTTTTGTTTAACTTCACTTATTTTGCTTGTATAACGATAACAAAATAGTGTTAAAGGTCGAGTAATTTTAATTTCAATGTCATCGGAATTATTTACCTCGCATCTGTATTGTTTATTTCCTTTTGCTAGGCGAATATTATAACGAATGTTATATTTACAATTTATATATTTTCATTGACATATCGAAACATGTTTTTTTAAGATAAATGTCGCTTTGTCGGACTGTCCCGTGCATTGAGTGAACATTTTAATAAATAAAACCACTCTCTTAACTGGACTGGCGCTGATATTTTGGATAAAGCGTCCTCTTACTATAACCGAACTTTGATAGAAATGATACATAAAAACCTTCAAGATCTGGTTGTACACAAAAAGAGTGATACACAGAATCTCATTTCCATATACAGTTACATTTTAACATTATATAAAAATAAATGTCAATGTCAAGTAACTTATAACATTCCCTCTTTATTTTCTAATTCTCTTCTGTCTTGGTTCTACTATGATATTATTCTAATAATTAATTGATTTAGAACTATTACAGGGGCAACTCTCATATTTTTAGGGTTTTCTGACCTTTTACACTTATCTCCCTAACTAATTAATTGTTATATAATAATATATTGCTTTGTACATATTTTATTGAATTGAATTAGGTTGAGCATTGTACACACCACTGTAAGATAGGCAACCTGTCATCCATCTATGTTGTGTGTGCAGTTTATTAATCCGTATATTCTCTTTATTTCTTTCTTCAAGTTAAAATAATATTTCTATCTTTTTCATTTACGTTCATACCACGTTCATGTTCAAAAATTCTCGAAAAACGGTTTACTTGTAAACAAAATAAAGTCCTATCATGGATATCTTTTTAAAAGTTTTTAGTTTTAATTTTCACGATAAAATATGTTTAAAAATTTTAAGTCATCAGAACGATGGTTCGTTGAAACTAAATGTGTGTCTCCTTGATGGAATAAGGGTTCCACTCCTTTATTTAGCCTTTCATATACATAAACCTCATTTCCACTATCCTGGAGTTCATATATATATATATATATATATATATATATATATATATATATATATATATGTTGATTTTTACTCCTTCACGGATGGAAAAATACAATGTGTTTTCATTCCGGGTATACATCCGTTCATTACTGTCGTTCTGAAAAGAACAGTTTTGCTGACGTTTCGCCAAAATCACATTTGGCATTTTCGAAGCTTTTTTTCTCGCGTCCGAATAGAGACGTCTCTATTCGGACGCGAGAAAGAAAGCTTCGAAAATGCCAAATGTGATTTTGGCGAAACGTCAGCAAAACTGTTCTTTTCAGAACGACAGTAATAAACGAATGTACACCCGGAATGAAAACATATATATATATATATATATATATATATATATATATATATATATATATATATATATATATATATATATATATATATATATATATATATATATATATATATATATATATATATATATATATATATATATATATATATATATATATATATATATATATATATATATATATATATATATATATATATATATATATATATATATATATATATATATATATATATATATATATATATATATATATATATATATATATATATATATATATATATATATATATATATATATATATATATATATATATATATATATATATATATATATATATATATATATATATATATATATATATATATATATATATATATATATATATATATATATATATATATATATATATATATATATATATATATATATATATATATATATTATATATATATATATATATATATATATATATATATATATAATATATATATATATATATATATATATATATATATATATATATATATATATATTCTTGAAACTCTTAGACCTTGTCGTGACCGTGAAACAAATTTCATATTTTTCTGTTGCTTTAAAATGTGTTCTTATCAAAATCATAATAAAACCCGTCGGAAACAATGTTCCGTTGTAATATCTTTAAAATTGGCAGCATGACACATTAGATTTATTTTGCTTAAAACATTTCGAATATCAAAGATAGATCGTCTATAAACAAATGGCGAACCTTCGTAAAGAGCAAATTTAATACGCTAGATTTGGCACCAAACGATACGTGCCTCTTTAGCGCACACAGTGTTAAACATTACGTCTAGAGATAGGTTTTAATGCGAAAATAACTTGTAAAACTACAAATGCATATCTGCCACTAGAACAGGTGACTCTGTATCGTTTCCCAGTCTAGCATATCGTTCTCGTGTGATATATTAAAATAAAAATCACACAGTTTTGAAGTTTCAATATAATACTCTTATTTCAATGTTTCTGTGAAAACGGTACTTGCGTTTTTGATATTTATTCGAGTTAAGTTCGAGAAAAATTTAGTTGTCATATCCTAAAATACCCAAGCCAGGAGACGACAAGAAAAGAGACCTGCAATTTGCAACAGAAATTAAGGGGGGATACTGTCGGTTTGTTGAAATATGGCAGCCCAATGTTATGTTCTGGGTCCACTATGAAGGTACCCGAGTGTTTTCTGGACATTTCGGGGGGAAAAGTCTACCCCCGTCTTCAGCAAATCTACAAATAAAAAAACTAAAACACAATATTTCTTATGTTTAGTACCAGAAATATAACTAAAATGGCTAATCTGTAACAAAATATTAATGAATTGTCAGAGATTAGCCATTCTGATTATATTTCTGATACTTCACATAAGAAATAAGCTATTATGAATCATGAATCCGCCACTACA
Organism: Kuschelorhynchus macadamiae; assembly: GCA_030620095.1. NCBI lineage: Eukaryota > Metazoa > Arthropoda > Insecta > Coleoptera > Curculionidae > Kuschelorhynchus > Kuschelorhynchus macadamiae. The sequence goes on from JAUTXW010005407.1 coordinate 932,511, forward strand.
GTTTCGTAATTATTTATTCTACAGGTAAAAACATATTTTTAGAAAAAGATCTGTGATGTCTGTATGGATATGTAGGTGTATGCGTGTACATGGAAACAAAATTTTCGCGAACGATAACTTGAGAATGAGCAAACCGATACGTTTCATATTTGCAAAAAAAATAGTCTAGGTCAATCTCACGGGTGGAGAGGTGTTATGGGCATAGCTCTTCGATATTTTTAAGGTGTATAAAAACGTAAAAAATTAATTTTTAGAGAACGCATAAATCACAGTCAAAATGAAAACAGGAGTAGTTAAAGTAAACGTTTTAACACCGAAAAAATTGTGGAAGTCATTGGCGTAAATATTTCATTTTTTTCTCGATTATTTCGCAAAGTAGCGAAATGTCTAATTTATTTATTTTTTTTTGTATAATAATTTTTTTCTACTATATATACTGTGGTTTTTGGTTTATAAATTATTGTCTTCCAAACTTTTGGAAGTTTTACTAATTCGTCCCTTTTATTTAAATCACCTTGTATTTCTATTTCTATGCCTTCTTGAATTAGTCTGGTCTATATTGAAAATCTCCTTACATCCCTCAAAAATTCGAAGTTTATTATGTGGCCTGTTTCCTGATGATGTGGAAATAGGGATGAGGTAGTTTGTTTATTTCTATGCGAAGTTTAAAGTTAATTTTGCTAATATTGGCCTGTTAGTTTGGCCGACGTACGAGATACTATATTCCCATCAGAGCATTGACTTGCATTGCATTGAATACTTATTTTTTCTTTAACGGGCAAATGTACAAACAACTAGACAATGGGGTTCTCGCTATAACCAGTAGTGCCTAATGTATTCATGATATACTTTGAGAAAAAGCTCTTGAGAAAACGAATTTGAAGCCCACGGGATGGATTCTTATGTAGATAATATATTTACTATTTAGCAACATGGTTATACAGAACTCAACCATTTTCTAATTAACGTAAATCCAATCCATCCCAGAATACGATTTTATCTGAAGGAAAATAATAAACTCCCACTTTTAGATGTTCTGGTTAAAAACGGCATAACGGACATATCGAATATACCGTTTACAGAAAACCACCATATATCGACAGATATTTAAATACAAGATCACACCATCATCCAGCACAAATTCAAGTTTTGGTCGATACCCTTATATCTAGATCTATGCAATTAACCAGTACACAAAAGAGACAAGAATTTAATATAATATCTGGGGATTAAAGAGAAACGGATACACAAATCGCAACATAAAGATGTTATTAATAAATCGAATTACCGATCAACAAACACCAAAGATTATGAACTGGGAAGGCAACAAGTAGTCTTATCGTATGTAAAAGGTAGTACAGACAAAATTGGCAGAATTCTGAAGCATAATATACAAACAATACATAAGCGACCAACAACCATAAAACTACTACATTCAAATAACAGCAAGAGTAGAAGAGCATAAACTTAGTATCAAAAATAAACAAACTCGGGCCTGTTTCTACGTCATCAGGAAACAGGCCATAAAATAAACTTTGAAGGGTGTAAGAACATTGTCATTATAGAGCACTATAAGACCAGAATAATCCGAGAAGCCACAGAAGCAGAATAACAAGATTATTTAAATAAAAGGGACGAATCATTAAAACTAATATAACAGCCGCAAAATATAAATAATGACAAACGACCGTTTAGATAATACATTTGACCCCGGGTGGGGGTATAACAAAGGCAGACAAGGGCAATTGTATGGTTATCAAGAATTCATGAGACTATAAAAATAAAATAAATGTTATTTCTTCAATCAAAGGATTTTTTCCTAATTTCAAATAACCCTTTAACAACTTTTATTAACATAACAAAGAATGTAATTAAACAATGTTCTACAATTCTAACCGAATACAACAAAAACAGTTACAAAATTAATTCTAGTAACCCTTCTATACCTAGATTATACGGATTACCTAAAATTCATAAACTTAATATTACTATAAGACCTGTTGTTAGCTTCACTAACACGCCTGTGTCTATATTGTCTGGATTCATATATAACGTGGTAGTTAAACTATTACCAAAACCAAAATTTACTATTAAGAATTCCAAAGAGTTAGTCAGCAAACTTGAGGATGATACGGTAGCCAATATCGATTTACTTGTATCTTTTAACGTTACCAATCTATTTAAAATAGTGTCAAAAAATCATTATTGTGTCTGAACTTTAAATATTGTTAGAGGGGATGAAATCATTTATATTTTAGAGTTTTTGTCTATCCCTGGATTTTTTCGTTTTTGACGACACATTTTTTTTCCCAATCATCCGGTCTAACAATGGGTAACCCATTGTCCCCTCTACTCGCCGATCTATTTCTCAATAAACTAGAAAACAAGATCATTCCAGATTTTATAATCAGCCGAAAAATACGTAAGAGGTTTCGTTATGTTGATGATTGTCTAACCACTATTAATAAGGACCTTGTGCATCAAGAAGAAATTTAAACTTCTCGCAATATCGTACACCTTACATTAATTCTACAATAGAAGGTGAAAAAAACAGCAATATAAATTTCTTAGACCTTAACATCGCAAAAAACGACACTAAGCAATTAACCTTTAAAATTTACAGAAAACCCACACACATGGACCACAGCATCCCCTTTAACTCTAATCATCCATCCTTCCATAAAATAGCGTCCCTAAACCGTTATGTGTATCGATCCCTTAATGTACATTTGAATCCTACCAATTACAACACTGAAATAAATACAATTAAACAAATTGCCATCAATAACAGGTATAGACTTAAGTTAATTGATGAAATAATAAATAAATATAAATTAAAACTAAACTTGCAGAATGCTTTCAATCAACCTGTTGAAATTATACAGGATTAGAAATACGTTTCACTTTCTTATGTGGGTCCCCTTTCTTACAAAGTTGCTAAGATATTAACAAACACCGTAACAAAACTTAGAATCTCAAAGCCGCGAATACTTTAGGCAACAATTTATTTCGAACTAAAGAAAAATTACCACACAAACAATTAAGCGGAGTTTATAAACTCAGTTGCCAAGACTGTGCTGCAACATATATCGGAAAGGCTACAGGAAAATTATACATTAGAATTAAAGAACACATTTCACCCCAAGTCAATCTTTGGTCATCGCCATAGGTACAATAACCACAAATTCTACATAGAACTTAATAGTAAAATACTGCCTTGTTGTAATCACAAGAATTATAAACAACTCGACTACCTTGAAGAATTAGAGATTGAAAAATAAATAAAAAATAACCACAACTGCCTGAATCTGAAAATATATACTTCTAATACTAAAAACTCAATTAATAAGAACTTTTTGATGTAGATATCCATAGCATATTCATCTTGTAATGTAATTGTAATTGTGTTGTCAATTTAATATCTATTCCTTGCTTTGAACGGTGTGAACTGTTTTTACAGAACTTGCCAGCTAGTGTAACTTCAAAATAATTTCTTCTATCCATTACTGTGTGTAATCCAATGACACCCTTGGTCCTGTAATAATCGATATTTGCTTCTCAATTCAAAAAACCCAATATTTATTTCCAGCTGATTCAATGCGTTTTTGCCTTAAAAACTACGAAACGATTATTTGCATTTTACAGTTTAAAACACACTCGACCAAATAAACATCTGGTTTCCTAGTTTCTACTGTTTTTAATTTCTAATTTAAATTCCTATAGTATAATTAATCAATTTTCATTGAGAATGGTCGAAATATGGGCGATTCGATTCCAAGCGCAATCCCTTTTCTTTGATAATTTCATAATTTAATATAAAGCATCTGGTAAAAGTATAAAACTTAAAATTTTCTGTTTATTTCTTACGAAAATATAATATTTAAATTGGGTGGTTCTATCGCGATGCTACCGCAAAAACAATTGCTTCATATTGATAGGAGGCTATGGACGTAACAATCGGCACACACTATAAAATTGATTATCGCCTTAAAGCTTGTGTTCTGGTAATATATTTAATGTGTTTATATTGTTTCTCGTAAGTAAGTATGATTATGTGTATAATTCTTTCTTGAATATATATTTTTGTCTCGTTAGTAAACAAAAAATCGATATTTTTGAGGTGTTATATAAGCTAAAAAAGTCTGTAGAAATTATAAAGAAGAAATTTTTAAGTGGCCTCATACTAAGGCGAAAATTAATTTAAATTTAGGATTCCCGTAAAAAAATTACAAAGATGATAATTTGAAAAACAATATTTAAAAAATTGTGCTGGGAGCTCCAAAAAGTATAGAAAAAAGTTAAAACAAAAACCAGAAAGCAACAGAGAGTTTCAAAACAAGCAACGGTCAAGGAGAAAGAAAGAAAAAGAAAATATCATGAAAAAAAGAAAACAGACGAAATTGAAAATAAAGTAAAGAATTTGTCTTTCCAAAATCCTCAGACTCTTGAAAAAGCTGTTAAAAAAGTAAGCAAATTTTTACCTCAAGAGAAAGACAAAAGAATTGCTGTGATTTCAAAATTACTTCAAACAATACATCCGGAATTAAAAATTTTCAGAGACGAAAGTTTATCAGGTCCAAGTTTAAATTCGTGGAATAAGTTATCCTTTTATGCGATTAATATGATAGAGTCCTTTTACTTAAAAGAAGATATAAGTAGAGTTTCCCCTAATTTGAAGGATAGAGTGAAAGTCAAATCAATAAATGGGATAGTAGAATATAAACAGAAAAGACACATGTGTTATAATTTTTCAAGTGAAAATCCCGAAATACATGTTAAATTAAGCAAATTTTATGAACTTAGGCCAATATTTATATTGCCAATAAGTGAGATGCCACGTAATGTATGTGTATGCAAATACCATGCAAATATTTTTGATATCTTGGAGGTACTTAGCAAAAACTTAAAAACCATTCCAAATGATGATAAATATATGCTTTCCAAAATAACGTGTTAATGTAAAAAATTAATTTTGTATGATCAATAAATGTCCGTGGTGTAGGGAAGCCGGCGTGAGATTTTCCTGTGCTACTCTACAATTCGAGTGTGACAAACCTATTTCCCTAAAGCAATGAGAAACGTAATTCTTCAAATTGACTTTGCCGAAAATGTTTCAATAATTTCTCAAGATGAAATCCAAAGCGCCCCATTGGCATCATGATCAATGTACACAATTCACTTGCATTGCTTGGATGTCAAACAACAAGGTTTATTCTTTTGCAATTATTAGCAACTATTTGAGTCATGACAAATATTCAGTGTACGTATTCATCACTAAAATTATGGGTTTATTTACTGAAGAGCATCATCCCCAAAATATATATATATATATATATATATATATATATATATATATATATATATATATATATATATATATATATATATATATATATATATATATATAATATATATATATATATATATATATATATATATATATATATATATATATATATATATAAACATATATATATAATATATATATATATATATATATATATATATATAATAAATATATATATGTATATATATATATATATATATATATATATATATATATATATAGAATTTATTGAGATGGCTGAAATTCAAAAAAACAAAAACGCCATAAATGACAAAAAAGACATAAACAACCTAAATAAATTGTATATATCTTTACTATAACAGTGTTCGCTCAGTCGCTTGTAATTTGTCTGTAATAAACGTCCACAATATTTGTAAAATGTAAATTAACTATGTGTAGTATATGTCAGATATGTGGATTATGTATACTTTTTAGTCAACTATTTTACGTTCTATGGTAAGTCCTAAAATTTTTAATACTTTATAAACTTAAAAAAATAGTGCTAAACAAATTTTAGGTTTGAAAAAGACCAAAACTATGGGCGAAACGTCACCTTAGAAACGAAATATATGTTTAAAAATATGTACTAATTTTGGTGTTAATGTAATGACCTCAAACCAAGAAAAATTAGGATAAATATATATATATATATATATATATATATATATATATATATATATATATATATATATATATATATATATATATATATATATATATATATATATATATATATATATATATATATATATATATATATATATATATATATATATATATATATATATATATATATATATATATATATATATATTCAGTGATGGCTGCGCTGCACAGTTTAAGAATCGGTTCACTTTATCAACCCTTTGTTTTCTGCCGGAAAAACTGAATTTATCCAAAATAGAATGGAGTTTTTTTGCAATATGAGATAGCAAAGGTGCAGTGGATGGTGTAGGCGCAATTGTTAAAAGAAAAGTGGGTTTTTGCAATATTTTTAAAGTGCATTCTTACTTTAATTTTTGTAAACTGACATTTGAAAATATTTTTTCTGCATAAAAAAAAAGAAAATACTTTTTTTAACAACAGTAAATAAAAACAAAAAAATACTTTAGGTTTGGAATAAAATAAAAAGTCGAAAAGCTATTGTCGTCTCCGCCATAGATTTTTACCATTGTGCGAAAGAATTAGAAAATATAAAGAATATTTTTTTGTTGATGAAAAGGAGGTGGTTGAAATGAAGCCCCTTTTAGACACAAAATGGAGAAATTGTAGAGCAGTACCGGAAATCAGTAGTTCCCACTATTTTAAGTTCATTGACCAAAATAATTTAGAAATTAAGAAAATTCAAACATGTCAAAAAGCAATAACTTTTACAATTTTTTAAAATATATTGTTTTCCTTAACATAAGAATGTGTTATTAAGTTATTTAAATATGGTTTGCTTTAATCCTATGCTTTTAGAGAAAAAATAAAATTTGGTTCCAAGATGCTCCGTCAGTAAACATAAAACTGCTCAGCTATAAAGAAACATCAGAAGGTAGATTACTTATTTACATATATCACTAAAAGAGATAAACTGTTTCAACAACATGTATTTTTTAAAACACATTCAAATCCAGAAAAATTTTAATTAGAAAAATATGAAAAATTATCTGCGCATTTTTTTGTCCATCAGTAATCACCATGTATGTTGTCATATTTTTTTCCCTAAAGAAGGTACCAAAACCTTTTTTATGTCTAAGGTAATATTACCATCATACCCTTTTGGTGAATAAATAAGACTAGTTTAATTACATTATTAGTAAAACAAAAGTGCTCTTGATTCCCAAAATTTTCGGAAATTTGTCGCATCAGTAATCATGGAATCGCCCATATGTAACTTGGCAGGAATCAATCATTGACGAGTAAGTACAGTTACCACTTACGTTTTGACATTTATAGACTGAATTTTTAAAAAACAAAAAACACTATTATATACAGGGTGTCCCGAATTGCAGTGTCCAAACTTTAACAGCGCATTTTGCATTCAAAATAAGCCCTAATTTTCTATATAAACATATATCGGCAAATGCTTCGTTTTCGAAATACAGGGTGTTAAAGTTTTAAGAAAAAAATTGTTATTTAGTCATAACTATTTTAGTACTTGAGATATTGTTATTAAATTTGGTAAACAGCATTTGAGTAACAAAAGGCATTTTTTGATTTGAAATATTTTTTAATTCTTTATCAGTGGCGTCCGTACAGGATTTTTTATTGAATATTCTTGAAGAAAAAATTGTACGCTACTGCTTTTTCTGAAAACAAAAATCATTCCTAAAATCCCCACTCAGTTTGGAGCAAATTTGATTCCTTGCCTTTTTTTCGTGCGATGCAAGGATTTCGAGTTAAAAACTAAAAACTATTTTTATGTATGGCGTAGTTAAAATTTCCATTATTGTTAATTACCTTTAACATCTTGGTATGCCATGATTGCATTTTTGTGACAATTGAACAATTGCTAGTTTCGTCTTTAAAGTGTGACATTTGAGTTTTTAGAGTAAATAAATATCAGGTACATTACAGTTTATACAAAAAGGAAATTATCAGTCTAACTAGTGATTTTAAAATGGTGTTATTCAGTAACTTTGAGTATGCTGATATTCATTTCGTTTATGGTTTCTGTAATGGAAATGCAAATGCAGCAGTACGGGAATACCAACGAAGATTTCCAAATAGAAGATTACCTTGCAAACAAGTTTTCATTAAAACGCATTTAATGTTTAGGAATTTTGGACTCAAAAAGAATCCGAGAAACGAAGGTAGGAGAAATGAACAATATCGAAACGTAATTTTAAATAAGTTTGACAACGATAGGACATTAAGCCTACGAAGAGCAGCTCATAATTTACAAGGCAACGCAGTTTTTGTTTCTAAAAATAAGGTTCATCGCGTTTTGAGGAAAGATCACAGGAAGCCATTTCAGATGCAGCCAGTTCAAAACTTACAACCTGGTGATGCCGAAAAACGTGTCAGTTTTTGCAATTGGTTTTTGCGCCAAGTAGAGGAAGACGAGAACTTCTCAAAAAAAATTTTATGGACTGATGAAGCCACATTTACCCGAAGCGGTCAGTAAATTTCCATAATTTACGAATCTGGAGCCATGACAATCCACGTGTTGTACGAACTAGAGCATTTCAGCAAGAATTTTCTGTTAATGTTTGGTGTGGTGTAATAAATGAAATTTTTTGCGGGCCCCATATTCTACCACCACGCCTAGATGGACAGTTATTTAGGGATTTTCTGCAAAATGAGTTATTTCAATATCTAGAAAATATTCCTCTAAATCTTAGAAACGAATTCTGGATTCAAATGAACGAGGCTCCCGCGCATTTTGCACTTGTAAATCGCGAGTGGTTAAATAATAATTATCCAGAACGGTGGATTGGACGATTAGGAGCTACAGCCTGGCCACCACGTTCCCCTGACCTCACACCTGTCGACTTCTTTGTGTGGGGTTATTTGAAAAATTTAGTTTATTCCAGACCAGTTCATACAAGAGAAGAACTGATTCTAAGGATAGAGCAAGCCTGTGAAACTTTGCGAGCCAATACGAATTTTATACCCCATGCCACTGACACAGTTAAGAGTAGATGCCGAAAATGTGTCGAAGTTAGAGGAGTTCATTTTGAGCAATTATTGTGAATTTTAAGGCCCACATTAATCTTTAATGATATTTAAAGTGCTCTATACATTTTTTTCACGATCTAAGTTAATAAAAGTTATGAATTCTAGTTTTTGTAAAATTAATTACGAACTTAGTTAATAAAGAGTAGTTTCTGTAAAATGAAGTATCATCTTCAAAATTGAATTAATTCTAATTACCGTTTTACAAAATGAATCGACGATTTTAGAATTATAAACTCATCTGTCATACTTTAAAGACGAACCTAGCAATTGTTCAATTATCACAAAAATGCAATCATGGCATACCAAGAGTCGACAATGAAGGAATGATGGTAAGTACCAAGGACATTAGATTTTAATAGGTTGCCTGCTAACTTCTGCGATGTCACCCTGATAACCCAAACATAATGCAAATCTCCATTACAACGGGTCGATGACGTCCTCTCTCCTTAGTTGTCAGACAAGCTTTTATTTTCGAAACCCTACATACGTTGTTCAGAAATTATGAACTCACCCGGAATGCATGAAATAAATATCGGAAACAAAATAATTTTAAAAACTTGCTGTTACAATCCCACCTTAAAGGTTTTGCTACTGAAATTAACAATAATGGAAATTTTAACTATGCCATACATAAAAATGGTTTTTAGTTTTTTACTCGAAATCCTTACACCGCACGAAAAAAAGACAAGGGATCAAATTTGCCCCAAACTGAGTGGGGATTTTAAGAAGTATTTTTGTTTTCAGAAAAAGCAGTAGAGTACCATTTTTTCTTCAAGAATATTCAATAAAAAATCCCGTACGGACGCCACTGATGAAAAATTAAAAAATATTTCAAATCAAAAAATGCCTTTTGTTACTCCAAGGCTGTTTACCAAATTTAATAACAATATCTCAAGTAATAAAAAAGTTATGACTAAAAAACAATTTTTTTCTTAAAACTTTAACACCCTGTATTTCGAAAACGAAGCATTTGCCCATATATGTTTATATAGAAAATTAGGGCTTATTTTGAATGCAGAATGCGCTGTTAAAGTTTGGATACTGCAATTCGGGACACCCTGTATATAAAAAATTTTTTTTTAATATTTGCTTTAACATGACAAAATTGGCAAAAGCGCTAGGCAGATAACAAAAAAATTTACGCTAAATACCTCAAATCTTGTTTCTTATTTGTTTATAACATAGCGTTCAACCCACAATTCAGTATAAAAGGAAGCTCCACAGTTCCTAACACTTCCGTCTTCAATCAGACGTCAAACACAGAGCGTCGAAAATGCCAAATGCGATTTTGGCAAAATGTCAGGAAAACAGTTTTCGAGGACAAAAGTAGTAAAAAGAAGTTTCTTAAAGATCTTTTTCTCTTCGTTCAATTTTCCAAAATTTAGAAGAAGTACCTTAAAATTGTCTAAGGGATATAATTCAATGTCTATTATTATAATTCAGTGATATGGCAGGTTCCTGGGCAGCTAAAACTCCTGGCCGGTACCTAACAATTTAAATTGCTTCATTAATCATCAAAATAAAATAATGTTAAATCAAACGATACGAAAATGCTTTTAAGCCTGAATCGTAAGCGGTTTAAGAGAATATTTTACACAAAAAGCTAGCATTATTATTGCCTGGTCAGATTAGGTTACTAAAATACTAATACAACATATTAAATACTTAGACGATGGCAGTTTAATAAAGACAGACATTAAAAAATATACTATTTATTTTGTTTAGTGTTATTTAGTGTTTAAATGTCCAAAATCTATGTGAACAAGCGACACATATTGAATAAGTAGGTGGAACTCGAAAGAGAATTCAATTCAAAAGAAATAAAAGGTAACGACAATTCGATGACAGCAAATACAGATTTACCTACACATATACTTTGACTCAACTCGCCGTTAAACTCTTTTCGGTCCTATACTGCTCAAAGTTTTAGGAAAATACTGTAATATCTGATTCCCGTCACGTTTTTAATTTTTGAAAAAAAACCTTTGAACGGGATATATTCTATCACCTGCATTTGCTTGATGAGAATCCGGTATACAATGATGTAAAAGCTTTTTTTGTATCTGCCTTCTTGTATTCTTTAACTGTATTAAGTGAAAAACTGTTTGCCTGTTTGAGACAAACGTTTTTCCTATGAATGTGCGTGATAATTGAATTTGCATATGTAAACTCCGTCTGCTTCATACAATGCTTATAAAAAAACAAGTATAGTCTATAAAAATACTACAAGATGTCACAAAGTATTCCAGTAGGCTTATAAAACTGTATATTGCAATATTGCGTGTACTACGAAATTTCCTTATTCTAAAAGTGCTACAATCTTTATTATATTACATTAAATTAGATTTCTTACTGCAGTTGTTTCTTTTAGAAACACAACAACTTTCAGGGATTTTGACTTTGTCACCACTTTTGCAAAATTAAGGAAAAATTAGTTGGAAAATCTTCCCTTTTAACGAATTTCACCACACACAGATAAAACAGTTTATATATGCATATAGTTATTTAGAAATAATTGTATACATAATATATACATTGTATTATATTTTAATTTTCATAATGCGGGGAAAGTTTAATTCCGTTAAAAAGGGTTTACTTATTTTATTTCATAATACCCGGAATTACCTCATTCAATTTATATAATATGAACCTATAAGTTTATTGCTAAATGACTATTTAAATATATAAACTGTGTTATTTCTGTGTGATAAAATTCGTTGCGATGGAAATTCCAGGGAAAAGACAATTTACCAATTTTTTTATTTTCTTTTTCTTGGTAATTAGACGGTTGTATTCTATGAAACTAGGGAGCTATTTTGTTTTTGAATTGTTATTAAAAATTTAGTAGTTTATTCTTGTTTCATACTTGATTGTTCGCAAAATTTCAAGTCCATTGGATAAGTTATTTTTTTAAATTATCGATAAGTCGCCATGTTGTTTCGCCATATTGGCTAGAAGTCAGTGGATAAGTAGTTTTTGAGCTATGCCGCGCGCAGACAGATCGATGGGAATGGGAAAACATTTTTTTAGCAAAAATCTCAGAGGGTGATTTTTTACGATTACAATACTGCACTTTTATGAGACAAGCAATCATGGTAATCACAATTACTGAAAGTAATGCTTTTTTGTCTACTGCATTTTTAGTCTACCCTTTTGTTGCTAAAATATGTAAATATTATATTTCGCCAAATTTATAAGAGCTAATATAGTTTTCTTTAATTATATATAATAGTTCTTTGGTCAACTCGTAGGTTAGGTTAGGTTACGTCAATTCTAGCAATAGATAGAGTTTTCCTTTGGGACTTATTTATCATTCAGGGAAAGCATAATTTTACGATAAATTGCAGTCTTTTAAATTAAAAGGAATAGGATTAGAGATGGCAACGATTAATCGAAAAACTCAAGAAATCGATTATTTTGTTACGATGAATCGATTAATCATATGACATTTTTCACTGCGATTAATCAAAAATTAATCGATTATTGGAAAAATGCTACAATTACGATTATTTTGTTATTATTATTTCGATATTATCCGCCCATTCTATATAAGTCAAATCGGCAGCGTCCTCAACTCCCCACCGAGGCTAGATTTCAGTTTCTGATACTGTCGAAAACGTAAGTTAAATTCTGCGATATGATTGGTTACTCTTGGCGAGAGGCGGACTATAGACAATTTTTGTTGAACGTTCAGCATGAGTGTGATAGCTCGTCGGTATGATATTCGACTTTGGATGTGGCGCATATGTGTTCGAATCTCCGTTTAGGCGAATGATTTATTATATTATAATTAATAGAAATGCGGATTCGATTTTTAGCATTGGTTATTTTTGTAGTAAAGAAAGCTCGCGATAGCGCGCCAACACCGTTTTGAGTCTATATAAAAACAACTGTACCAGAAACTAGTAACCAGAGGCAACAATTGATCCTGTTTAGTCAAACGTGCCCGAGTATCGAATGGCAACGGCTGTTTTGTTTGAATGTAGTGCGAGACGTGAAATAATATGGAACATTTAGTAGTGGCATATAGGTATATTAATCTATGTATATGAGTAACATTTTCAACTTTTCGCCGGTTTGCTTCCAAGTATATATGGGTTCCTACAAAAGGCATTTTCTATTTCTGTGAACATGTTTGTGTTTTTCATAAAGTTGTATATCGAAATAGGATAGAACAAGCAAACATTTTTCGTTGTTTATTGATATAAATTTTTAATAATTATAATTTATTATATTATAAAAATAATAATAATAATTTTTAACAAAATTAATTTTTGCTGATAAAGTTTGGAGTAATAGGAATATCTGTGAACCGGTTAACTTTAAATAAAAACGCTGGGACACGTAGATTTTTATTTTTACTTCAATATTTTTTAGCTAATACTCGAATATACAGGGTGATCAACGTCATTTTTTAAATGGAAAACCTTGTATATTGTTGCATTTTTAGATTCTATGGAAAATTCTAGATGTTTCATGTATGATTTCCTATATACCTATCTTCAACTGTTTGCGAAATATTAACACTTGAAAATTGTCAAGTTTTTATGTTGGTAAAAAAATATCTTGAAAAGAATGAAATCTTTCCCAGCGATAAATCCACCTTAAATATTTTGAAAAGCACACTAGGCACTTTAAATACAAAAAGTTCGAAAACAGTTGCTCAGAACATTTAAAAGGTATAACTTTTTGCTTAAAAAAACACGAGTAAAGATATATTTTAATAAAAACGTAAATACAGTAAGGCACAAAAAAAGTTATACTTAGTTTTTATAGCTGAAGTACTGCAGAGAGCGCCCGCTACAATCTACATCAAAATTATCAACAAATTAAAATTCCTCACCTCAAAAATCCCAATCTCCAATTTCATCCAAGAATATTGCTTAGAAAATAAATTAATTAGGAAAATCGAAAATGAAAAAGTCACTTGGACACTCTGTATCTCGGTTACAAATTGTTAATTTTTGAACTAAACTGAGTTAGGCCAATTCTCAATATTTTTATCCAAAAAATCTGCAGTTCTATGTTGTACCTTTAATTTTGGGACACCCTCTATATTCTTCTTATACAAGCATATTATTCATTTTACTCCCAAGTTTTCATTATCAGGTCATTCAAAATAAACAATGGGTATGATCAAGTCCAGAAAGAGCTTAAGGATATTTAAAAAGTTCTGGTTTTAGGAAAAAAAACAGTTATTATTTTTATATTTATATACAAATAATTTTTTGTTTGTGAGGCTCATGAAGATATTAGATAAAAATATTTTTTTGTAGGTTTCTTGAATCTTGATATAAAATACATCGCAACTGAATAAATGAATCGTCAGAATGCTTTTTGTTGCCTTACACTACACACAACAGTTTATAGATAAATAAATGCATCCACTGGTTTTGGTTGATTAGCAACTCTCGCGGCCAGAAGCGACAGCTAAATTCGGTCAAACAGGATCAGTTGTTGCCTCAGCTTGCTAGCAGCGAGTTGAGCAGAAGGCTAATCACGATCAATAGATTAATCAAATGATTGATTATTCGATTAATTTATTTTTATTTTCACCTCTAGATATGATAAAAGGACTTCTTGAATGTCCATATTTGGGTGGTGATATTGAAGTAGTAGACACAGCAGAAGAGAAAGTCTAATTTACCAAAAAAAAATAATTTTTTTATTATATTAGCAACCGGTTTCGCGACTAAGTCGCATCATCAGGCTACAAGAATTTTTAAAACAACTTAGAGATCTCATAAGTAAAACGAACATAAGTACATCGAAAATTTTCCGAACAAAAAACATGTTTTTTTTTAACAAAATAGTTACATTTAAGACACTTATTAGATGACACTAACGTATTTATTTCTCTGTTTTTATGGAAAAAAAAATCAATCATTTGATAAACGGATTATTTGACTTTCTTACACTTTGCGCAACCAGTTGTATTAGAAGACTCAATAATATGGGACTTTCTCAACGGGGTACTGCACTGTTTGACAGATAAAGATAACCAGGCGGGCAGCTGGTAAACTGAGAACAATTTATTGCTGCATTCACCGTTTGTTTTCACAAGAATATTTTTTACGGAAGATATTCACGCTTCAAATTTCAACTTTATATATTTTCTAGAAGTTGTTTTTTTTTCTGACAAACACATCGATATTCAGCTTTACAGCTATAGATTGATGATGGTATGGCATTTTCGAATTTAACATGAGGGCAACTTTTAAATCAGATATATATCTCGCTTCCTAGTACTTAAATTTTTCTTGGTAATATTTAGATACGTTTTGATTAAAATACTTAATGTGATATTTTCGTGATTAGATTTTATGGCGCTCAGCATCCTTTCATATTATATACATACTCTAAGTTTAAACTGGAGTATAAATTCACCAAAATCTAATACCTGATAATCAAGATGATTGTCTGAATTGATATTACACTTCAGGTAATCGCTGTGCCTTTATTGAAAACTTAAGAGCTCGTTATGTATACTGATGACCTGAATAAAGCCACCACCAGATCTCGACAGTACAGGGATATTGCACGTATATGAGTTATCTTAGGATTATTGAAAAGATTACCTAATCCTGATTACATTTCGTGCTCAATCTTCAAGCACGTATTGTTACAAATTTGAGATGCCGGAAAAGTAAATGTTTGTTTTATTTAAAGTAAAATGCGGTTTTAGAGTAAGCATTTTTAATAATATGTGCTAATAAATTTAGAATCAGTGTTGCGTGGCTCAGAATTGCGCATGATAAATCATTTTAAATGATTTATTTTATTGTGATCTCTATTGTTACATAGTAGTTTGTAAAATTGTCTTGAATTATTAGTCATATTTTGGATTTTGTGGGATACCATTTTAGTGCCTATAACAAGGCAAATAATATTGCAAAAATAAAATATTTATATTAAAAATAACAAACCATATTGCTCAAGCTATCTTCCGTACCGATTTATATCCCAAACTTCGCTGAAACATGACTACACAGGCACCATTAAAATCGAAATACCAAAGGACAGTTTTTTGTTTAGTTATCCAGAAGACTTATTTCTTTAACCTATTTATTTTTTATAATATAACTGTGAATACGCTAAACAGCATATACATCAAAAACATAGGTACATATTTCGCTGAGTTTTTTAACCTTATAGAGGATATAATTTCAACACCTCCAGTAAACCTGGGCATCATTTCTATTTAAAAAAAATGTGTGTATTAAAATGTTCAATACTGAAAGACTCGTTATAATAGATCGGAACATAGTGTATAAAAAAATTTGAAAATTAACTGTACAAAGAGATATGCTGACAAACTGAATGAACCTCATGGACCTTTCTTTCCAACGGAATGCTCATTTTTCTTAGTTAGAAATATTTGTACGATACAATATCGTTTTTTCACCTTCAGTATTGCTTCATAAACATATTAATAAATATATCACAAGACTGTGTCGACATTAATATGTATAAATAGATCTTTTACAGCAGAATCTTGCAAGCTATTTACAAATTTAAAAGATTCTTTTATACACTGGACAGAGATGGGTCTTTTAGCAAGCTAAGGCATAATATATTTTACCTAATTAACTGCCCTAAAAATGTTTAAGTCTTTTGGTTTTTTAAATGCCTTATAAGTGTTGAGACACTCTGAGGGTATTCAAGTCTATTTACTAAAGTATTTGCCTGTAAAACTATGTAAATACAATTGGAATTTATAATAAAAATAACGTTCTTTTTGAATAAATGTTTTGTATCAAATTACATTAAAATATAAAAATGTATTTTACAGTTAGGAGTTTAAATACTTTTAAAAAGTACTTGCCTTGCCCTGACCACAGAAAACACCACTACCAACAAGACAACAGAAATTCTAAAGATGGTATGAAGAAACAAAAATCGGTAAATTCACCTTTATCCACAACTTACCTCGGACAGACATTCACTACGTACATAAGATCCACTCTATATATGTGTATAATTATTTCGTAATAACTTTATAAAAATCCTATAGTAATGTATTTCAGGTTTTTTTAAGCCTTTTAATAAATATTTAAACACGATTTTCTGATCAAAAAATTTAAACACTTTATTAAGCCAACATTTTGTTTTGCGATATAGGATTCGCACTAAAATTTTCTAAATTCATACATGTTTCAGAAAGCATTTTTGTGGAAAATTTCAAGTTAATTAATTAGTTGATTGGATAAGAACAATACTGAATTTTTAAACATTTCATAAGGCCGCCATTTCTTTCCACCATAACAGTTTTACACAATTATTTTACCCATTTATTTCTATATCACACTTTATTTTGAATTTTATTCGATAAGTAGTTTCTTAATAATGGTTTTTTTTACATTTTGTGAAGTCGTTATTTGTGTTACTCCATATTGGGATTTACCAAAATGTAACCATTCCATACCGTTATGACCCTTGATTTTGACCAATATTTGAAATCAATTGGATAAATAGTTCTTGAGCGATGTCGCGTAGGGACAAGTCCAAAACGCAAACATCTGCAAAAAGTTTGTGAAGTGATGTTTTCACGATTACAACATTTCGCTTTTACGAGGGAAGTAAAAATAGGAATGCATCATAATGCACAAGGAAGGAACAAGGCTCGTCAGCATCTAAATGGAAACTTTCTGCAACCAGTTATAATGAAAGAGTAAATCATATGGGATTTTTTCAACCGGGTACCGCACCATAGATGAACATAACCAGGCGGGTAGCTGGTAAGTGTGTCGGAATTCAACTTTATATTTTTTCTGGAATTTGTTTTTTTTTCGGACAAACAGACCGACATTCAGCTTTATAAGTATAGATTGATGATGGTATGGAAATATATAATTTAATAGAATGGCAACTTTTAAATAAGTTATAACGCTCGCTCCCTAATACTTAAATTTCTCTTAGTAATATTTAGATACATTTTGATTAAAATGCTTAATGTGAGATTTTCGTGATTTGATTTTATAGCGCTTAGTATCCTTACGTAGCAAACGAGATAAATTCCATTCTAAGGTTAAACTGGAGTATATATTCACCAAACTAAAATACCTGATAGTCAATATGATCGTCTGTATTGATATTACATTTCAGGTAATCGCTGTGCGCCTTTATTGAAAATTTAACAGCTCGTTATGTACACTAATGGCCTTGTTCCATATAATGGCTTTACTCAATTATTTTACCTATTTATCCTTATATCACACTCTATTTTGACGAAAATTTTGAAATCCATTCGATATGTAGTTTCTTAATGTTTTTTTTGCGAGGCCGTCATTTTGTTACGCCATATTGTACTTGAGCTTGACTGACGGAACAGTTTGGTAATTTTTTCATATTGCTCTTTACGAGGGAAGTAACAATAGGGATGCAGGATGCATCACGAGTACAAAGAATGTCATCTGAATCCGAATCCCGAATGGGAAACCGCTTTTTTAGTGACGAAAGCAGAATTAGACTACACGAAGAATTTTGACGAAATTGGCAAACTCCTCGCCACAATATCATAATTCAGAAGGTACATCCCTAAGATAAAGGATCAGTTATGGTCTGTGCCGTTATTGGATAGGACAGGCGCACGGCATTGTACATTGTGGATGGAAACGTGAATACTAACATTTACCATTCCGGCCATTAGTCCTCCAAGTTGGTGAGAGATTTATTTTTATGGACGACAATGCCCTTCCAAATAGGGCTGCATGGACTTTATTGAAAAGGTCGCTTGAACTGCATCAGCCCCTACAACATGATGAATTGAAGAGGTATTTTGATCAGTGTCTCATTCTCAGTATTGCATTTTAGTCAAATTTTTCATTGTTTCTATTTTTTATTTTATTATGTAATTAATAAGTTATTTTTTTGTTATTTTATATATGAAATGTTTGTGATTTTCATGAAATGGGTTGTTCATTTAATAAAGCAGTGGTTGAATATTTTTGACGTTATACTAGGCACGTCTGCATATCTACAGACAAAGAATTAAATTCTCCTAGTAGACTTACTGTTGTCCAACAGTATTTTTTGACCCTATAAACGATATCTTAATAAAAAGTCTCTATAAATCCAGTTGTCAATTTGGGACTCATCAACTTAAATGTAGATAAATTAGCCTTAAAGTAAAAAAAAACAATAAATGAATATATGTAAATAAAGAAATATATGTCTCTTATTGGAGGCAATAAAAAAAATTAAAGAAAAGATATTAACGACATATTACTCTAATTGTGCAAAAGGGCTAGTTAAAAAGTTTTGATTTGTACACCACAGCAATTCAAAGTTGCTGTGGTGTACAAATCAAAAAGCCAGAAAAATCTTTACATTTTAATATACCTTGAATATCGCCCACGATAATTTTGCGAATAACTTTTACAAAAAATAAATTCGAATCTATAGTAACTGCTTGATGTTTCCTCTCTGTTTGTGCATTAGTAATGTCATCGAGAGTTGTTTAAAAGCTAATTTTAACTGAATGTGATATGGAGAATGCCCGTAAGTTACTCGAAAACATTACTAATGCACAAGCAGAAAGGATACATCAAACAGTTACTATTAAGCACCCAATGGAAATCGAAGATGGACAATCAAAACTCAGCGGAACCGCCACATAATACCGTAATCAACCTGCTTTTTAAAGCCCCTACTGAAGCAGAGCAATCCATCCTCCTTACAAACCAAAACGTCACCACTGCACCAAGAGGCATACCGGTAGATAGCGTCGTCCGTCGAAGCTACAATCAGAAGACTTTCAGCAGAGCAAGCTGACGTAATAAAATATAAGACAGCAAAAATCATCAAACATTCTAAGCCACCTAAGTTAAATTTCTCAGTCGCAGAAGAAATGGCTCTAAAATGTTTGATTAACAATACAGACATTTTGGTCCTTCTAACAGACTGGAGAAATACTACGGTCGTCATGGACAAAACAGATTACGTGGTGAAAATAAAACTACTTTTGGATGACAACAGGCAGACGGATAACTAACCTTATAAACGCATCCAAACTGCCAACAAGAGGCTAAGACCAACCAGCTCTAGGATCCCTCGGTTCTACGGACTACCAAAAATACATAAGGCTAATTAATGTACAACATCGCCAGTGCAATAGGATCGCCCATTTACAAAACTGGTACATATCTTTCAAATATTCGTAATAATATTACAAGAAAAACACATTCATATATTAAAGCTTATATTTTGTAGAGAAATTAAAAACAATTCAGTTAGATCCAAAATATATCTTAGTCAGTTTCGATTTAGAACCGCCATATGCAAATGTACCTATTAACTATTTAATTCCGACAATATGAGACATATTTCACCATAATAATATTAACAACTCACTTTTAGACTTGACTGAAGCATGTCCCACTTCGACATGTTCAATTTTTGAAGGAACTTTATGAACAAATCTCCAGCCATGGGATATATGTGGTAGTCAATATATGTATGAAAGCTTTTGAAGTAGAAGCCTTAGAGTTGTCTCCATTAAAACCAAATCGTGATTCCGATATGTAGATGACCCTTTTATCATATGGTCATATGGTCCAAAAAATCTCCCAATGTTTCTTAATCATCTAAATTAGCAACATCCTAATATAAAATTTACAATGGGAATTGAATCAGAAGGCACAGTTCCATGACCAGATGTTCTGTACAAAAGAAAGGAAATTGTTTCTTAGATATATATATATATATATATATATATATATATATATATATATATATATATATATATATATATATATATATATATATATATATATATATATATATATATATATATATATATATATATATATATATATATATATATATATATATATATATATATATATATATATAGAAAACAGTAAATAGAAATGGATGTCGAAATGCAAATTCAGATAATCATCCGTTACAAAAGTAATCATTTAGTAATTCGTTGGGGCTCTCGCAATTTGTGGAAAGGAATTGGATATTGCACTGTAGATGGTAAATGTAACCATAGGTCGCTATAAACAAACACGTCTTTAATACTGATAAACTCTTTTTTGACGAAAAGGGTGGGAGATAGCCCTCCTTTATGACCATCCTTGTAGACGACCCATTAGAAAATTCCACGACAGAAACCTAAAAAGATGTTACCGATAGGAAGTGTAGTTCTTCCATACTTAAACGGAACCTCAGAATAGATTACAAGGTTATTTCCTTCGACGGCCTAATATATATACAAGACAATCTTACAATATTTGCCAAAAAGATTTTTCTTTCCAAACGAAGAAATTGCATATACTATTGTTTGTTTTTGGTGGTGTCTATAGAGAAACTGGATAATTCATATCCACTAGGCTTTTTAAAAAGAAACAAATTGTACAATTTCCTGTATCTGAACACCATCATTCCATTGGACATATCATAAATGTATAAGAAGCCAAAGTGTTTGCGTCGGTCTTGGGTTCGTATATACGGAAAATTAGGGAGTCTATTGAAATTCATAAATATGCTAATCATTTTAATAGTGGAAAGTGATAGCTACACCGGATCACAGTTCGGGGAACACAGGACTGGTATAAAAAGCCGGCCTCAATGTATCCGAGCTCTTTCAGTGATCCAATCTCGTGGAATAGAGATCCTTAAAGATGGCTCGTGCATTTAAAAGCGAAACGTCAGAAAATTATTCCATTTTGATACGGTCTAATCCCAAGAACCATGATTTCGTAATTGACCAAAGCCGTGAAAGATTTCGTTTTATTTAAGTAGGTTCTTTGCGGGCTTTCTTCCCTACGACAACTTTTAGAAACGTTCTTTCATTCTTTCTTTCTTCTTTTCAGTCATCTTTTACCGAGCAAATTGAATTTTATATTAGAAAATTAATGTTAAAATGTCTTGCTCAGTCATTATCGATGCGGGAAGTTTCGCGCCATAGAGCTAACTTTCTATTAAGCATAATGTTCGCTTGATCTCTGCATAATACTACATTAATAACGAATTAAACCCAATGGTTTAAGCGCCTGTCGATCAGAATATGTGGGAAAATTTAAATTTGTACGTAGATTAATGTTGTGTAATAGTTTGTTGAAATTATGATTTATTACGGAAAAATGCGTATTGAGTGGTATTTAGAAATTGGTTTACTGGTTCTTATTTCTTCTTGTCACGGCAAACATTATACATAAATTGTTGACCACAAATTGATTAGAAAGTGACAGTTTACCATAACTGGTTAGTTTTTTATCATGAATATAATTTTGAATTACTTATTCTGAGGATTATTAGTAGAGGTGACGCGACTATTAGCAGGTGGATTTAAGGTGTTCATTTCTTTGTTAGCAAAGTTGTGTTTTGTATGCAAATAACAGAGTATTTAGTCTGCATCCCTATTTTTACTTCCCTCATAAAAGGGATATCATGAAAAAATCACATTCCGAGCCTTTTGAAGATGTTTGCATTTTAGGGTCCCTAGAACCCCCAAAACATTTCCCTCATTTCCAGTCGTCGTTTTGTATGTATGCGGCATATCTCAAAAACTACTTACCTTATTGACTTCAAATATTGGTCAAAAGTCAAAGGTCATAAGGGGTGGAATGGTTAGATTTTGGTTCAGTCCAGTACGGCGTAACAAAACGGCGACCTCACAAAATGTAAAAAAAATGGGACACGACAATTCTCCCAGAAAAAAAGCCAATCTTATGCAAGCTATTTTGGATAGTTCTGGCGGTTATTTACCACCCAGAAGATGTCCGAAGCTGAATTCTCAAATACGTTGAAGGAGTAGTGGGAACTTCTTTTCAAGCGGTTATTCTCTTCCCACCTTATCCATGATAGAACTCTCTCTTGTGCAACACCAATATGATTACGTTTTTAATCGTACGAGCACCAGCTAAAAGCTTACCATTGGCCCTGTCTGCTTTAATTTTTCTTATTAGAAATAAAAGAACATATATGTTTTAAACGTAGATCTATTACAGTCTTGTGAAGACGAAACATTTTACCTACTGCTTGTTTTAATGCAGTTTTTAATTATGTTTATTTTAATTATACAACCCTGTGTAGAAAAACGTCGGAAAAATATCTTTATTAACTAATATTAACGAGACACTGTTCAATTCATGCAAAAGCAAAGGTTAGCTAAAACGATTTTGACGTACCCCACAGAGACTTTGAAAAAAGCAAGAATCATTTTTAATTTCCTCTACACAAGGACCACAACAATTTTGCGAACAACTCCATTTACAAAAAATAAAAGTAGAAACCAACACTTATTTGAAATACGAAGGTATTTAAGGATAGAATAACTGGCTCTTGTTTCATCAAAGTTCACATATAGACATAATATATCAACATCCTTGGGTTTATTTACAAAAAAAAGCACAAGTGCATTTTTTAATCATGATTCTTGAGTTTATCTCGTGTCAAATAGGAATTACGTTCTGACTCGATTGCACGAGGCATTTTTAGGGATATTCACTGCACAAGATCAAAACACTGAAATCAGTGATTGATTATTTTAAGTAAAGAGTAAAAAATAATAATTTATATCATCTAGAAAGTTTGACTTAAGGAGGTCGGCATTAAACTGAATAAAAACACTAAATAGACATTAAACCTGAGTTAATAGGCATAAATGTTTTCTTGGGATGTATGTACTTAGTATCTAGGTATTAGTTGGACGCATTTCATAAAGTCAAATTCCCAAAATGGAATAAAATATTGTTTTTTACTTTTTAGTGCTTTTTTATTGAAGTCTGTTTTATCTTTTTTAATTTTCACTTTTACTTCTTGTACTTCTTCAGCGAAGAAGTAGGGCCAAACACAGTCTTCAGATAGATGCATATGTACTTGTATGTGCAAAGCAAACTGCATTGAAAAACAGTAACTATAGTAATTTATATTGTTAGTTATATAATAATTACACAAATCCTGCGTTATAGTTAACCGACTGCTAGGAGAATATGAAAATCCGATACGTTCGACAATATATGTACCTTGTGGAATGCTGATAATTTGGCACAGACTTGTATGAGCCACAATAATGCTGACACGAGAATATTTAGCCATTACATAAACTGCAAATAACTAGACAATATCAAAATCAATAGTCGTTTATTATTATTTTATTTAATGGTTTGCCGCACTCCGAGAGAAGTAATATACGTGATGACAATTTGTATCAGTGACATAACTGAGGGCAGCAAATGGCCAATAAGTGGTTGCCTATATTTATAAACACATACCCAATTTCAGGTTTCATAGACGCAGGCAAGGCTGTTCAACTGTAAAATTATAGATTATACAAAATCATGAAAAAATTAATTTTTAGATTATTCACATTGTTCTGCTATTTTTGATGACATTACAGAGCGAATAATGCTTACAAATACTTTAAAAGCTGAAAGTACTGGTCATTTTAAGCAAAGCAGTTGAATGCAAACCGGGGGGATCAATACTTAGCCATTTCTAAGAAAATAGAAAATATTTTATTGTAATTTAAGCAAATTACTAAATATTTCATTTATTATATTATTCCAGACTATTAGTTAGATTAATATTATTTCAATAAGTAAGATTGGTGTTTAAGAAGTCGCATAAAAATATTTAAGCATTAACTTACCAATATTTCAGACCACACAATTCGGCAACTCGGAATGACACCCACCTGCTGCTGCAATTGTTTTTCTCTAAATGGTTACTGTAAGCGGATAAGAACTTGAGTAAAAAATTATATTATTTGTGCAGGATGACTCAATGATTGAAAAAAGTAAATTTAAGTTAAACAGATAAAATTTGGAAACCTTATCTGCTCTTGGATACTTTATACAAGGTGCTCAAGAAAGTAGAGCAACTGGAAGTATTTGGCATTAAAAAATGTTTTTTAAAAGATAGTCAAAGTACACTGACATGCAGAAAAAGTGACGAGCTAAATATTTAGGTATATTTTAAAGGGCTATATCTTTTGAATGCCTTATGGCATATTGTTGCGCTTTACTTCAGTCGATACGAAATTTCATAGACAGTAGTTCTGCATTTCCGTTTTTGTCCACTTGTTTCATTGTTTTTATATACAGGGTGTAATATGAAACAATGTTTTTTTTTTTGAAAATTTTGGAACGCCCTATAGAAACTTCAGAAAAGTAGTATATCGTAGTTTATAATTTAGACCTATCTTTTAGGATATTATTTTGGCCTTTGCTATCTATACTTTTAAATGAGATACAACATTTAACGTAAAACATAGGAGAAAAGAACTAGTAGCCTTGGAAATTAAAACTGTCAGAAGACCATTTGCGTTTTATTAGCTTGTTGTCAAATGCCAAACAGAGGTCAGATACTGAGTTCAATAAAATCTTGGTCTCTTACATGAATCAATGTTTTTTACAAAAATGTAACGTCTTATTTAGGACTAAATCAATAAAGATTAATTACAAATCCCAGCTTAGGACTAAAAAATAAATAACTAATATCTGGTATTTCCATCTCTAGATCTAATTACTGATTCTAAATGCCTAGGTATTCTTCTTATCAATCGTGCAACAGCCTATTGTGAAATATTTTTCAACTCTTCTACAAGCGCCATGCCAAGTTCTTCTAAATTCTGTGGCACACGAGGTCGTTTTCTTAAGCATTGCCCCAGTTGGTCCCATAACTATTAAGTTTAAGTCTTGGATTCTCGCAGGCCATGGAATCGTTCTATACTATTATTATCCAAATACTCAGTTACAATACGTGCAACGTGGGGCCGCGTACTTTCATGCATAAAAATAAAGTCTTGTCCTATAAAGTGGGCAAACGAAATAACATACTGCTTTATTACGCCGATCTATAGAAATCCTTCCCCATACTATCACTGAACCACCCCCAAATTTTTATTTTCGATAAACATTTGTTCTTCGTATATTTTCCCAGGCAGTCTCCAAACTTTCTGTCTTCCATCAGATGATTTCAAAGCGTAACTCGTCAGAAAATAAAACCTTGGATCACTGCTCCTCATCCCACTCTACCTGCTCATTAGCGAAATTCATGTGTGTCCTTCGATGTTCGCGAAACAATTTTGGACCGGTCGCGCGGTCCCTGGAATCCTTGCTTTCAACCCTACGTCTTTCAACCTTCGAAGGGTGGTGTAGTCACTTATGACAGTACCACGTACTTCTTGTAGGCGTCTGGTGGTCATCGTGACGCTCTGAAATCGATTCCTGGTTGCTTGAAAGACAATAAACATGTCATATTTGTGATGCATCTAGGACGACGCGACCCGATCCTTCTTTTATACTGCCCAGTATCAAGAAACCTCTGTTTTGCTCTTCTGGCTGTCGCTTCTGCTATACCTACTTTTCTGGCAGTATAACTGACTCTATTGCTTTCATTTACTAAAGCAGTAATTTTGGCTACATTCTCTGGAGTTACTCGCCTAGCCATTATAAGTATTGGATACAAGATTCAATGGCGCAGATTTTATTATTTATTAATTTGACGTCTATTTAACGTTTCGAGATACGCTAACAAAACACAAATGGCCTCGTGACAGTTTCAATTTCCAAGGCTACTAGATCTTTTTGATGACTTGTAAGTCTGTATGGATAATATGGTAGAAATGCAATGTTTTACGGCTAATAAGGTCTAATTTATAAACTACGATTTACTATTTTTGTGTAGTTACGTTATTCTACAGGATGTTCCAAAAATTTGCAAAAAAACATTGCCTCATATTACACCTTTTATACAAAAACAATGGAATAAGTTGGCAATGCAGAATTACTATCTATGAAATTTCCTTTCGACTGATGCAAAGCGCACCAAAATGCGATAATGCGTTTAAAAGATATAGCCCTTCAAAATATACCTAAATAAATCATCAGTCTTTTTTTTGCATATCGGTGTATTTGTGCAACTGAAAATAAAATATGCTGCTTAAAACATTGCTTTTATATTATTGAAGATATCACATGGTGTCCAACTTTAACATCTTTGAGCTAATTTATTTTAGTTTTTTTAAATGGCACCCTCTATATACTTTTATTTATTCTTGTACAGCATAAAAAAATCTACAACTTTTTCTAAACACAATATATACCTATCCTCAATAGTTTTTGAATTTTCAAATTTCCGTAATTTTATATAATTTAGAATATTGTCAACTCAAATTATATATAGTATCTGTCAGTCTGTCAGTAAAACAAAAGCATTTAATACGAAAACAATAGGTTATTATCTAAAATTAATACAAAGAAAGTTAGATAATAAAGCAAAATACACCTAAAATGTGTTAACAAAATTGCTACAAATGAAACAATCATAGAAACTAGGATTTTAACATCATAGTCTACAGTAAGCAAGACTACAAGAAAATATAATCATCCGTATTACATGAAACCGAGGGTTACACGCTGAAGATTTTGAAAAACGTGTTAAGTTTTGCAACTTAGTGATAAGGCGAATAGGGCCATTTCCGAACTTTTTAGAGAAAATTATATTTTAGAATGAATCTACATTTCGACGCAAAGGAGCCGTGACCAGGCATAATATATAACTGAAGTGCTCGTGAACCTTCTGTGTAACGGCCTTTTTTCTGTAAGGCTAGAAACTTTTATAGTGATGAGTCAAAGGACGATAAATACGATAACCACCCACTCACAGGCATCAGCCCTGCACGTCATCATCCCTTATATTTTTGAGTGTGTAAAAAAACTTATTTTAATATGATTTAGTTCATTAATTGTAAAATATCAAAAACAGGCGATTTCCATAAGCAAAATTATCTGACAGGTGAATCGAAAAATGCACAGTATAGAAGGTAAAATAAACTTTGTTCTGTAAAGTTAAAAATTTATGTTTGAGTAAGCGATTTATAAAATATGGGTACAATGACAAGTGATCTTGGCCAGCATTACTTTATATCATTTGAAGCAATTTTTTGACAAAGTTTAGATGTATTTTGTTTTATTATCTAACTTTCTTCGGATTAGTTTTAAATAATAAACTATTGTTTTGGTATAAAATTATTTTGCTCGAGTTGACAATTTTCTAAATTACGTAAAATTTTAAAATATTTCGAAAACTATTGAGGATAGGTATATATTGTGTTTAGTAAAAGTTGCAGATTTTTTCTATGCTGTACAAGAATAAATAAAAGAATACAGGGGTGCCATTTAAAAAAATCGGTAAATTTCCTTTACCCGGAACTACCCTCGTTATGAATCTTTCCTTTTATTAGAAATAGTGAAGTGTGGCCCAATTTAGTTCAGTACATAGTCATTTAGTAATACATGTATACTGTCCAAATTTTTATTGGTCGCCATTTTGTTCATCGTAATGGATTCCTACTAATATTTTATTAGTTTCTACCGATGCCACACTTGATTTCTGAGCATAATTTAATAATAATAAGTAGTTTTTACATTGACACACACTGCCATTTGCCTATATGACATTTAATTCTTCTGCAAAATTTAAAGTCCCGCCATTTTGTACCGCCATCTTGAATTCGTACTTTAAATTTACTAGTTTATCTTTATATTACACTTAAAGCTTGCACACAGTTTGAAATTAATCTAAAAAGTAGTTTTTTTTTATGATTTTTTTTAATTATTTTATTTAGCTTATATTCAGATCAAAATGCTATCATTCTGTTATTTTTGTGCACAATTTGAGGTAAATTGGATAATTACTTTTTTTAGTATAATTTTTTAACGTTTCACTAGGCCGCCATCTTGTTCCTGCATATTGGATTTTTACCAAAATATTACCAGGTCATCCACAAATGACCCTTAACTTTTGACGAAAATTTGAATTCAATGTAATAAGCAATATTTAAGCTATGCCGCAAACTGACAGACAGACAGACAGAGAAACCGACAGAGAGACCGACGGAATTGATAAAACATATTTTCTGCTATCTAGGGATGCCAAAACTTGAGAGCGTGATTTTTTTTACAACCACAAACATTTATTTTGCCGCCATTTTGTTCCACCATCTTGAATTAGTACCAAAATTTTACTAGTTCATCTCTATACCACAATTAGTTATGGCACACAATTTGAAATTTTTGAGGCTGAATCTTTAAATATTTTGTTAAGCCGCCTTCGTTCAGTTCATTCTTACCACATTTCTCAAAATTTGAGATAAATTGTATAAGCAGTTTTTTAGTCATAATTTTTTTAATATTTCACTAGACCGCTATTTTGGTTTGCCATAATTGATTTTTACCAAAAATTGCTATGCCTCGAACAGACAGAACGACGGAATTCAGAAAACATGTTTTTCAGCATCTAGGGACCCTGAAACGTAAAGACCCGAAAAAATCTGAGAGGGTGATTTTTTCATCACTACAATTTAAAAGTAAAGGGGGGTATATCGATAACTTCCGTTTGCATTAATGCAATTTTCCAAATTTGGTCTCGTTGAAAAGATTTCTTATTGCTTTCTAATTTGCTAAAGGGTGCTGTTCGGATATGCACCACATTTTGTGCTTTTTCAAGAAAATTTCAAATACAATGATATATACATGTTTACACAGGTTACAAGAGAACTAAAAATCTGTAAAACCACAAGCTGATATTTTTTTATCAGAGATATTAATGATATTAACATCAGAGGTACAAAAACAGAATTACAGTACAAAGCATTTTATTATATTGATGTAATTAAATATTTAAAATAATAAAAGTGTTAAAATGATGTACTTTTTAAAACAAAAATGTAATATTAGAAGTTTAGTATCTTTAGAATCAGCCAAAGAAATATTATCTTAAAAAGAAAGTACTACTAACAAGATGCGATTATTTAAACAATCTAATGTATTCTAAGATGTTGAAATTGTCTTCTTTCATGTCCTATATATAGGTGCAGTCTGTCCCAAAGTAGCTGTTTCAGCAATCTCGATTTCAGATACAGGAATACGAGCAGTAGAATTTCTAATTCTAACTACCATACCTTTCCGTGTTGTAAGTCTGGATTGAAAGACCATATATTTTAACCTCCCCATAAATATGAATCTAAACTAGTTAGATCAAGTGATCTGGCTGGTCAAGGAAACAAATTTCCTCTTCCTATCCATTTGTCAGGAAATGTCATGTCCACGAATTCACGAACTGTAAAATGTGGTGGACAACCGTTGTGCTGAAAATACATTCCTTGTTATTTTCAGCGGTACATCTTTCACAAGTAGTTGTAACTTCTTTTAGAGATATAAATAGTATATGGTAAAGGACCCAAATACTCTTCTCACCATTACACCACACCAGACACTAACAAACGTTGATGCTGAACCTCCTCCAAATAAGGATTAGTCCTTGACAAGTTTACTCATCCACGGCTACTAAAAGTAGCCTCATCTGTCCACAGAATATTTGACTGCATTTCAGGATGTTCTTCTATCATATTTAAAATCCAATGATAACAATTTAGTCATTGGTCAAAATCTTGTTCCGTTAAAGCCTGCTGAAGCAAAATGTTATATAGATTCAGCCTTTATTACAAATGACAGAAAATCAAAAACACGCATTCCTATTAAGTCCTTACAATTACTCCCTTAAAACTAATCAACGAGTACAAAACAAAATTCCCATCACTTTGGAGATTGTTCTGGTGCCCATATAACATATATATATATATATATATATATATATATATATATATATATATATATATATAAAGATGAGAAAAGAGAAAGATGATTGTGCGGATGAATTCTTCAAAAGAGAAGGAAAAATAAATCGTGGGCATGTCCGCAAAAAAAAGGTGTGTAGTTTGGTAACCGCGCTACACGTGTTTCAGTCTTATTATACTTCATCAGCAGAGCAGTTTAACCAAGTTAAAAGATATAAGAAAGTTGTTGAAAACCCTGGAAAACAAACAAACAAACGTGTATTCACTGACAGGAGCCAGCCACATATTTGTAAATTCGGCCAGAAAAAAACCCAAAATTTAGTATACATTTCTGACGTTTCTACGGAGGTGCTCTTAGCCACCTGCCGTGATATCCAAGCCCAAGGTGATAAATCAAAAGAAACAGATGATTGTGCGGATGAATTCAAGGAAAAATAAATCGTGGGCCTGTCCGCAAAAAAAAGGTGTGAAGTTTGATAACCGCGCTACACGTATTTCGGTAACCAGGTTAAAAAATATAGGACAGTAGTTGAGAATCTTAGAAAAGAAACAAACAAATATGGATTCACTCACAGGAGCCAGCCACACATACGTATACATATGTAACACTGATCACATTACATAGGACAAACTTCACAATATATTAAATGTCGTATAACACAACACAAAAGTGACAGTTGTATCGGAAAAAATTAATGTACACTGGTTGATTATTTTCAAAAAATGGGTCATTATTTCGATTACAAAAACACAAAAATTCTGGAACATGAAAATAATTACAGAATATGGCTATTTTTGGTAATGGTACATATTAACAATGAAAAGAACTCTAGATCTGACATTCAGCAGTTAAGTAGGTACCATTTATTGCAATTTATCAAAATATGTATGCCTTGTTCAATACAATAACTTAAATATAAAAATAATGTAAAACCTAGTGAACATGTATATATGCACATAGTAGTTTAGATTATTTACATACATATATATATATATATATATATATATATATATATATATATATATATAAAATAATAATAATAAATAAATTTATTACTTTCCAAAAGCAAATTACAAACTTAGGCTTACATGTATATTTTCTTAAAATTAAATATTTGCAAAGGAAAATAATAGGCCATGTCAGTGCAGACATCCAGAAATGAATCCAGATACTGTTTTGGCCTTAATAGAAATCAATTTAATAAAGCTTGATTAGCGTCTGTTGGCATATGATAAACACTGAATTAAGAATACTTAAGTCTAATATTAAAATTATCCTGCAATCTTAATATCTAAAGAACAAAAAAGGAGAGGAAGAATAACAAGAAAAGAGAGAGAGAGAGAGAACGTGTGTAAAATCAATAATTATTGGCTAGCGAAAAGCGACCTCCTTACGCGGGTCTTGAAAGCAGCGCATGTCTGGATACATGGACTTGCTCTCAAAGAATTCAAACAAGAAGCTACATTGTAAGAAAATGATCTTTTGTTTCTTTCTGTGCTTTGGGATAGTTAGTGTTTCAACGTTTCGTAGGTTTAATCGATGAATATCTTTCCTAAATTGAATTTTGTTTTATAAGTATGTTGGGATTTTTATTTTTATTATTTTATAACAAAAACAAGCAAAATATAGTTTACGCCTGTTGAACATATTCAACCAGCCCAATTCTTTTAATTTGTATGAGATCCGATTTCTTCTTCGAATTCCATAAATCAAACAGCCCATACACGCTATCGCAGTGATTGAAATGTGATAACACCAACGAATCACACATATATATATATATATATATATATATATATATATATATATATATATATATATATATATATATATATATATATATATATATATATATATATATATATATATATATATATATATATATATATATATATATATATATATATATATATATATATATATATATATATATATATATATATATATATATATATATATATATATATATATATATATATATATATATATATATATATATATATATATATATATATATATATATATATATATATATATATATATATATATATATATATATATATATATATATATATATTTAAGTTTAAGTGGCGGGCCCTGTATAATATTAAGGATGGTATAGCGTCTGGGAGAAAGTCATGCTGTTTCTTTTAAATAAGGTTTATCCATTTCTTTTCATTTTTGGTTTATTCTTATTTGATAAAGATTAAAACTTCTGTAGTTCAATAG
Organism: Kuschelorhynchus macadamiae; assembly: GCA_030620095.1. Taxonomy (NCBI): domain Eukaryota; kingdom Metazoa; phylum Arthropoda; class Insecta; order Coleoptera; family Curculionidae; genus Kuschelorhynchus; species Kuschelorhynchus macadamiae. The sequence goes on from JAUTXW010005407.1 coordinate 965,346, forward strand.
ATTCTAAGTGGTATTATTTTAGTTAGTAAATCTGTCCATCCTCCGATTGGGTAGTTGGTGTTTTAGTAACTGCTGACGGTCCTATATTAGTTGCGACTATATTTCTTACTATCTTCCAGTAACTACGTAATATTGCCAAAATAATAATAAAGATATCTGTTGGCCTTAGTCTTGAACACACTAGATCCGAAGTTTCCTTAGAAAAATTAAATTTCGCCACTTTTATCCTGTGCATCAATTACATGTGCTAGTCTAGAACGGTTAATTTGTTAATTCAATAAAAAGAAAACCGAATTAATCCAGTCAACTGTCGCATTGAATTAAGGTTGCGGTAATATATCGTGTTCGTTCAAAAAAGGCAGTTAATTTGCTTAGCTTCTCTGGCATTTTAAGACACCGTAACAAGATAATTGCATTTATAACCAGGTCTAAAGGTCTTCCAAAGTCAAAGTCATTCTAATTGAATTTAACCTAAACATAATTGCTCTGAAAACCATTTTACTGTAAATAGCTTATGTCTGGTCCTCAAGGGCTTCCCGGTAATTCGAGGAAATATATTTTATGGTTTTTGAGAACAGCAAATAAAATTTTTGTTAGTTGGGGTTTAGTGCCAAAGCTATCTCATATTTAGTTTTAAGATACATTACGAACAGTCGAATTCATCCATTTAATGTACCGGATGTGTGACTATAAATGGTTTCTCTTTTAAACTTTTTGTTTAAAGGGATATTTTGGGCATCCTGAGTCATTGAATTATAAACAATTTAGACTTGCTGGTTCTGGATTATCTGAGGATGCAGTCAAATAAAAGGGGAGGGCTAGTGTACGAAACTTTATTGCATCGTCTAGCTTTCGAGAATGCTTATTCTCTTCTTCAGGACATTTCTGAATTTAAAATAAAGAAATTTAGAAGTGACGAAAATTGCTTATAAACTTTAGTATAAAAGTAGTATTTTAGTAAAAAAATTATAAAATATATACATTTTTTTCTATAAAATATTATAAGCAATTTTCGTCACTTATAAATTTCTTTATTTTCAACTGGAAAGGTCATGAAAAAGAGAATAAGCATTCTTGAAAGCTACACCATACAATAGTGTCGTACACTAGGCCTCCTCTTTTATTTAACTGCATCCTCATATAATCCAGAGCCAGGAAGACTAAATGGTTTTTTATTTTTTTTCTGGTTTAACGTGCTTTCTTAGAAATAGTCAGTAACGACTAACCTTCTATTATATATATATATATATATATATATATATATATATATATATATATATATATATATTTATAAATTTGTTTTGATATTCTTGGACCTTTTTTTCAATATATAGTTTTCTTTTATTTCTTGGTTTAAGGTCACTTGTTAATGAGAATTAATGCATGCGTTTAATTATATAATAAATTGGTTGATAGAGTTTCGGCCCTAGTTTTGGCCTTTTTCAAATCTAAAAGTTTTTTAAGCACATTTTAGTATACAATATAAAATATAAAATTTACCATAGAACGTAAACAGTATCAATAAAAATATTCACATAATCTACATTGACATACACATTAAATTTTAAAATAATAGGTCGTTCACAGTAATGAAATATTTCGGATAAACACAAACGAGCTGTGGGAGATTACTATTTTAATAACGATATAAATACTTTATTTAAGTTAATTACGTTTTTTTTGTCATTTATGGTGTCTTTGTTTTTATGGATGGAAATCCCTTTTTTTTAAAATAGGGTCTGTTTTTAATATCCTTGTTTGTTGATAGTTAAACGTATGTTTTTTTGATATTTCATGATTAATTAATGCCGTGGCAATCATTTTGTCGTATTTGTGACTTTTTAAGCTATTGTCCAGATACTAGCTGATTTGTCCAATATAAACACAGTTACCGTTATAATTGTTGCATGGAATCTAATAAACGATATTACTTTTTCTATTTATAAGTGTTTTTGTTTTTAAACTACTGAAATTTTTTGACAATAAGTTGTATACTTTGTGGCATGTTGAGAGATTATGTTCTATAAAAAGTTTTTGAAATTGCTGGGATAAACAATTTATGAAGGGCAAAGAGTTATATTTTGTTTTCATATAATCTGATTTAATATTAGGCGTTGCAGAATTATGTATTCTGGTTTTGAATAGTTTATTAATTAATTTTAAAGGGTATTGGTTCAATTTTAATGCTGCCTTAGCTTTTTTGATGGCTCCTTCCCTGAACTCCGGATCAGAGAGTTTAATTGCCCGATCTGCTAGAGCAATTATGACAGATCTTTTTTGTGATGTTGTGTGGCAGAAGTAAAATTAAGGTATCGAGAAGACCAAGTTTGTTTGGTATACCATGTCGTTTTAATAATATTTCCCATATGGTATAACGTTAGGTCTAGAAATTTGATTCTGTTTTTTTCCTCGATTTCCATTGTAAACTGTAGACTTATGGTACTGATTGAAATGCTTTAAAATATTTTCTATTCGGCCAATTGGAATTGCATAATACAATCATCGACATAACGGTAGAAGAAAGGTATAATAATATCTATGTTATTCAAGACACTTTCTTCCAGATCTTCCGTTATTATTTGAGCAATAACACTTGATATCGATGCTCCCATAGCACAGCCCTCTATTTGTTTATACAATGAGGGCATAAAGTCTGGAAACCTTGAGATATGTCAAAAACCAAGTTGGTTAAAAAAGTTTCATATAAAATTTGTATAGTTCCTTACGATTTGTGATTCAAAAATGTCTTGAAATATACAGGGTGTTTTAAAATCAAGTTACACGCCAAAACTTCAGAATCTCTAAGGGAACACCCTGTATATTATTTTATTTTAAGAATCTACATGAAATTCTTATCATATTTTATTAAGCATACCCTATCCCTAAAGTCAACTGTTTTTGAGATACAAAAAATGAGAAAACTGTTTTACAAAATTTTTTTTAATAACGATTAACAACGATAGTCTAAAATTCTAAATGATGCGTTTTAACGTAATAAATGCTGGAACTGTTGTCCGTTCACTTTCTGACAATATCCTAATCGATTGATGAACTCTTGTTGTAGATTTCGAATGAAAGTAGGTGGGATTTGTCGGATTTCATCTCTTATACGATTTTTCAGCGCATCGATATTAGGAGGTCTGTTCAAATAAACTTTGCTCTTTAAATATCCCCACAGAAAATAATCTAGGGGAGTTAAGTCCGGGGACCTGGCCGGCCATTCGTAGGGACCACGACGTCCTTTCCACCTGTTAGGAAATATTTCACTGAGATACTGCCGAACAGGTAGCGCGTAGTGAGGTGGTGCTCCATCTTGTTGGAACCACATTGCTGCAGTAGGCATATCGGGCTCATTACCTGGATACAATTGAGCTAAGGCAGGAATCAACTCGAGTTGTAAAAAATCAAGATAAATTTCACCGGTTAAATTTACGTTGAAAAAGTAGGGACCTATAATTCTATCTTGAAATATTCCAGCCCAAACATTGATTTTCTCGGGATATTGCGTATGAGCCACTTGAGCCCAATGAGGATTCTCTGTAGACCAATATCTACAGTTTTGTCGGTTGACAGTACCATTAAGAAAAAAGGTGACTTCATCGAAAAATAAAATATTTCTACAAAAGAATGGATCCAGGTTGCACCGCTCTTGCATACTTTCGCAAAACTCAAGTCGGCGGTCAAAGTCGTCTTCATTTAATTCATGGATTAATCTTATTTTGTAGGAATGATACTTTGCCGTGTGCAGAATATTTTTTACCGATGATTGACTAAGGTTTAAATCTAATGCTACTTGACTTGTAGGTAAATGTGGATTTTCGTTATAACTGAGTGAAACATTCAATTTCATATCATCATCTAGTTTTGGCCTACCTGTCCTGGGAAGATCTTTTACATAACCATGATCACGAAATTTTTTGATAATTTTGCTAACTGTGGATTTTGCAGTTGCTTGCCCTCTTTAGCGATCTCCCCATCCAAACATCATAAGAATCTCTATTCTTTCTCTTTCTGAAAGCATTTTTATCAGGAAAAAAGTAACTCTCCAACAATATGTTAAAAATTGACACAGTTTATTGTCAGTACATGACAGTTTCTATGGGAGTTCTAAAATAACCCACCAGGTTTCACTATGCATAGGGAAATGAGTTAATTGTGTCTAAAGCCAAATTTCCATTTTCTCATTTTTTTATCTCAAAAACAGTTGACTTTAGGGATAGGGTATGCTTAATAAAATATGATCAGAATTTCATGTCGATTCTTAAAATGAAATAATATACAGGGTGTTCCATTAGATATGCTGAAGTTTTGGCGTGTAACTTGATTTTAAAACACCCTGTATATTTCAAGACATTTTTGAATCATTAATCGTAAGGAACTATACAACTTTTATATGAAACTTTTGTAAACTTCTATAGTTTTTGACATATCTAAAATGCTTTTCGTGTAGAAAATATGTCGAGTTTAATGTTAGTTCTACTGCTTTTAAGAACTCGTAACGCCAGTTTGTTCCGCCATCTTGGATTCATACCAAAATTTTACCAGTTCGACATCTAGGGACCATAAATCGTAAAGATCTGAAAAAATCTCGGAGGGTGATTTTTTCACCATTACAAAATTTCCCTTTTACCAGGGAAATAAAAAGTAAATAAATAAAAATTTGCATGGCTTAAAACCTTAAAATATTATCAATTTTTCATTACACCACACTTAAGTTTTGTGCAGAATTTGAGCTCAATTAGACAAGTAGTTTTTTAATTATTATTTTTTTTAATATTCTATTTGGCCGCTATTTTGGATTTTTACCAAAATTTTACTGTTTCATCTCCATAGGACTTTTGATTTTGAAGCGAAATTTGAAGTACAGACAGACCGATGGAAATGAGAGAACATATGTTTCGGGGTCCTGGACCCTAACGCAAAAATCTCGAGGGAAGTAAAGCGCACTCGAAGAATAATATAACAAGTTTAAACAGGAAATTAACTTTTGCAAAATTGGGGTCGTGATGAAAAATTTTTGTGAGATGTTATGTAATACCCTTTATAATAAACAGATATAGAACATCTTTGAGGCTCCAATTCAAGTAATACAATAATCTTTTCAACCCATTAGATGTGCTTTACCCAAAACAAAACGGTTTTAAAACCCGTACCAAAATTTTAATTACTCTTACCAAGTGAGCAATATATTTGTTTTCTTCGAAAGTTTTACACTGTCCCATATAATATTTTAAATCTCAGTTTTGCGGTAAATAATTTAATATCCCCTTAACTCAGTATTCGTAATTTTAAACATACGCCCTATAAAAAAAAAACAAGTTATTTGTAAATCTCCAATAGTTTTGATCAAACAGATCCAAACAAATCCAAGTTTAAGCTTTAAATCGGTAAACCTAGAAATGCAGTGGCTGAAAAGAGAAAGTGTCAAGAAAGTGGAAGATTGGGCAAAATAAATCATTTCCATTCTCAACGGAATTGACTACGGGCATTGTTTGAGGCGGCAACAGCTCATATTATTAAAACGATTTCTACCTGGCAATTTCACTTTAATTTTCATACCTTGTTAGAAAATCTTCACATATATTAATATTATATAAAATTAATGGTTTTGTATTTTTATTCTCAAGTTTACTAATCTTGGGTATTTTAAAATTATGACCTCGGAAGTCGCAACATTTATTGACGATTTGTAAAGAACCTAATAACAGCGGCTAATTGTTATTTACAGGGTATTTGAGATTGATTGAGATTGCTCACCCAGTACTATGAATGATGCAATAACATCCTTATACCTCCTTGAACCTAAAATACGTCTCGATTGATAATTAACAATGTGTCCTCTGTCCCCTCTAACACCCTCGTCGTTTGCTAAAGCAAGGCTTTTGTAGCTTATGAGTTTAAGCCCCTGAGCACATTGTGGAGTCCCGGGTTCAAAGGCAGGGAAGTTAACTTTTTCAACTTTCATATTTGTCTAAAATTCCGCAAAAATATTTAAAAACTCCCTTTCAACATAATCTAACCTATAACTAAATAAGAAGATGTAAATAAGCTTTTGTATTTTATTTTATGTTTTTATGCCCACGTGCTTCCAAAATTTATGTTGTGTGGATATAATATCCCTTTATTAAAATTTTTCCAGAACCTGGTGTTAGTGCTCGAAATCGCGGGCATTAATTCCTTTAAATGAGCTTAATAGAAAAAGCGTCATTCAGTTACCTTTTGAGTTAGAAAAATCTGAATTTTGACACGATCATAGCGAATCAGATTTTCCACGCAAAAACATTTACAAATCGCTTTTGGTTTTACCCTAACTAGGTATAGACTTTTCAGTGATATTCTGTATATTTTTTAGGCACTGAGAGATATTGGAATTCCCTTTTGAACATATCCCAACATATCAGTTATTTTCAAAATGAAAACTTAGTAAGACAATAAGAGAAAGTGGATTTTTTTTAGTTTTCCCTCCAACTTAATTATTTGATTAGAGTTTGGGGCAAAACTAAAAAGAAAATCCATTTTCCATCCAACTCCATTTTATCTTAGCAAAATGTACCGTCATTAAAAAAATAATTTGTATTGTGGGAACATATCAAATTAAAAGTTAATTTTAAGCTCTACTTAACTGTGTAAAAAATTATTCAGGGTTTTATTTAAAATTCTTGACCTCACCACCTTACCGAAAAAAAGTTGCTACATGGAATGTGAGTAACGGTGATCGCCTTCATTCAAAATTTAGATTCCTTTCTTTAAAAGTGATTGAAGGACACTCTTTATAATAATTTCCTTGTCACCCGGAATAGTAAGCTAATTTTTAGATCCACTGAAAGAAATAATGACTATACATAATTTGATATTTACATACATAATTATATATAATAATTATTTGGTATAGTGTATCTAAAGTCAATTGAGACAACATAAAAACTAAATATCCGTCAACAGTCGCCGATTTTTTTGTGAAGCATGAAATTTAAACTTGCTTTTGTAAACCGATTAACTGAATAAAAGTAAATTTATTTGATATACCAAGTGTAGTAAATTGAGCGTACCGCAAATTTTCCGCTGTCTCAATTTACTTTAGATACACTATACTAACTTCACACAAATGCAATAAAATATTTATGTTGTATAATTGTGTTATCTGAACAGAAATATCTATGAGAAAAGTTGTGAGTAAAGGCGAATTTACCAATGTTTTTATTTATTTTTAATTTATTTTTATATTTTTATTATTATAATTTATTTTATTTATTTTCATAACTTTACTTACATAGTCTATAAAAAATAAATTACGTAATTTATTATTTTTCTCCATAAAAAGGATGTTTTATTCCAGGAAAAGGAATTTTACCGTATATTTAAACATTTTATTAGACCGCCATTATGTTTTGCCGTAGAAGATTCTCACCAAAAGTTTACCAGTTTATCCCTGTTACACACTTCACTTGTGCGAAAAATGTCAAGTCAATTGTTAAGTAGTTTTTGAGTAATGAATTATTAAATATTTTATTAGGTGGCCATTAATTAGGTTTTTAACAATGTGTCACGCCGCTATTTGGTTCCGCCATAACGGATTTTTACCAAAATGTAACCATTTCATCCCTATATGATTCTTGATTTTGGTTCAAAATTTGAAGTCAAACAGGCAAAATGTCAGACCGCCGTTTTTTGGGATCTAGGGACCTTAAAAGGAAAAGACCGAAAAAAAACTCGGAGGTTGATTTTTTCACGAATACAATACTTCGCTTTTACGAGGGAAGTAGAAACATGGTATGTTAAACACAAAATACAAAGGTATAAGCTTTCTAAGCATTTTTCCCATTTTTTCTTCTTTATCTCTATGAAAAGAAAAATGCTTTCAAACAATTAAACACAAACTGTTATTTTACCTTAAAGTCCAACAAAAAAAAATAAAATGCACTACAGTTCTTTAGTTTTAATACAAAAAAACAATTTTTTTATTTATGGTTTTGTATAGTAGAGAGAATGCATTTAAAAAATAAAGGCTCGTGGTCCCATTCAAATCTATATGATTGTTCATTATTTTAGAGTTTACCTTTTTTAATAATGTATAGCGATTACGTTTACCACATTTTATAGAAAACTTAGCTCAACTGTTGATACTTTAATTACCCCCAAGATTCAACATTTTGGGATTCCCCAATTCAGGAAAATCTAGTTGTATTTTCACCCTGAGTACATACACCAAATTTGATGTAATTCTGGCAAATCGTTTGCAAATGGCAGCTCTTAAAATTTAGAAATGTATTAAAATGAATATTTTGATTTCCATACTTTCTGATTTATAATTTTGCAGGTGTTTTAATTTTCCTGCGAGGAAATAGTCATAAATATGTCAGACTGCATGTGGATATGTTTTTGTGATGTTTTTATGTTTTTCTTCGAACGTATAAAATATCTTAAAAAAAAACGATTTTAGGTAACAAGTGATGTTTATTAATAAATTATAAAACAATAAAATACTTCGCCAAATATTTACTACAAAAATGGGTGAAATTTTTGGTCTTCGACTATTTGGCAGTATCCTAATTTATGTATGAATTCCTGTTGAACGTTGGTAACAAATACATCTGAAATTCGAGGTATTTCTGCCCTTATTCGTTCCTTTAAAACTTCAATCGTAGGGGGTCTGTTAAAGCAAACTTTTTAGGTAGCGCCATAGCAAAAAATCCAAGAGGGTCAAGTCAGGTGACCTTGAAGGCCTTTCAATTTTAGCGCGTCGTCCAATCCACCTGTTAGAAAATATTTCATTGAGATATTCCTTAACAGGTACCGCGTAATTAGGTGGTACCCCATCTTATTTTAAACCACATGTGTTCAGTTGATGCATCAGCCTCATTGCCTGGATAATGTTGAGATAAGGCGGCGGATAAGTTCATTTGCAAAAAATCCAGATAAATCTCCCCAATGAGATTAGTGTCAAAAAAATAAGGACCAACAATAGTAGTAGTAATATGCCAGCTCATACGTTGACTTTTCAGTATATTGAGTATGGGCAACTTGAGTGAGGGAAACAAAATATTGAAATTAAAAAGCGAGTCCAAGTTGTAATGTTCCTGCATGATTCCACAAAATTGGATTCTGCTGTAGTATAGTCGTCTTCATTTAGGTCATGAATTAGTTTAATTTTATAAGGATGATATTCTTTCATGTGCAGAATATAGCTAGGATAGAAGTGTGGCTGATATTTGAATTTAATGCTACTTGCCAGGTTGAAAAATTGGGATCCTTGTTAGCAAAATGCCAAGTTATAGATCATTGTCAATTTTTAGCCTGGCTGCCCTAGGTAAATCTGTTACACATCCATATTTATTTATCGAGATGACGTGTGCGACCTCTCCAGCCATACATTATAAATATTTCAATACTTTGCTTCTATGACAACATTTTGGGAGTGAAATAAATTAGAAACTTCAGAACTGACACCACTGCCAATCGTGACATGATGCATACCTAGGTAAATAAAACTCACTGCATTATGAAGCAGGTACTATGTTAAAAATATTTATTCGTAACAATAGGAATTTTAGACATATTAGGATATTTCTATGTAGTCGAAAGCCAACATTTTAAGTAAAATATGACAAAATCATATCAACCTGCAGTCTTGACATATCACTATCTTCTTGTAGGAAAATAAAAAAACCTGCAAAATTATAAATTAGAAAGTATGGAAAACAAAATATTTATTATAATACCTTTCTAAATTTTAAAAACGGCTATCTTCAAATGAGTTGACGGAATGACATCAAATTTGGTGCACATACTCGGGGTGAAAATACTTTCCAAAAGAGGTTTCATATAGCCCATATTGCAATTTAAAAAAAATGTAGACATATCTCATTACTTTCACATATGTCAACATAAAAAAAAATTAGTGTTGATAGTATAAATAAATAAATAAATAATGCCTTTTATTAATATATAGAAACAATACATAATATAATAAAGTAATTAAATATCTGTTTACACCTGGCGCAGTCTAGTTTTTAATAGCTATTCAACCGAACCAGGTGAAAACAATACAAAAAAAAATAATAAAATATCATAAAGTAATTACGTAAAAAAAGAGAGTTTACATAAGAAAATTAAAATAAACAGTTATTTTTCGAGTGAATAAAAAAATACGTTAACAGAAACAAAAGAAAAACAGAGAAAAAGTAACTACACATTAAAAAACCCTTCCAAGTCACTGAGAAGCAGTCTAATTTATCATATTCTGGAAAGTTAATAAATATTTCTTATGGTTCGCTTTGAAAGTGTTACTGTTAAGGTTTAGCAAGTTGTTCGGTAAGCTATTATAATGATGCACTGCATAAGGGAATCCACGCTGAAAAATGGCACTCTGATGATGAGGCATGGTTAACCCTTCGTTATTTCGGAGATTTAAATTGCGAATGTCATGACGAAAAACCAAGCGCTAACGAATAGAAAAAGGAGATGCAGGATTATTAATTTTTTTTATTAAAAAGATACATAAATGTATGTTTCTACGAGCCTCCATTTTCAGCCAATTAATTTCCCAGAAATATTCAGAAATATTTCCTAAGACTGTAAACAAATCTAACACGCATTCTGCACTCTTTGTATCCGATTCCTGCTTTCCTGGTCAACGCAAAAACCGTACACAAAATCACAATAATTCAAATTTGATAATACAAGCGATTCGCACAAGTTTCTCCTTAAATTTACATTTAAAATATGCCTGTTATTGTATAACATTTTGAGAGATAACATTTTTGAATTATTTTTTTTAGATGTTCTTTAAATCTTGACTATCCAATATTAACCCTAGGTTCTTCGCAGAGTCAACAAAACTTAATCTTGAACCATTAATGGAAATATTAAGGCTATTTTTTAAAAATATTAAATTATTATTTTTGTCAAATACCAAAAAACAGGATTCAAATTATGGCCCTTAGAAAGTTAATACAGGATTTCAAGATCTGTGTTTATATATGATCCAGCAAGTTCATAATCCTCCTTATCAAAGCAACAATATAACTACGTATCGTCTGCGAAAGCTTGAACTCTACAAAAAGATAATGATTTCAAGATATCAGACGTATAAACCAAAAATGGGAAATTTAAAACATGTCTATGTGATACTCTTAATTTTTTTCAAATATTTTTTCTTTTCAGTATATTTTGAGATTTGCAGACTTTATTGCCACACTGTAGAATTTCACATCACTAGAAGATACCACTCAACAAGAAAGAGCGATTTCTAATGTTTAAATATTACTTCGCAAAATTGAAGTTGAAGACATATTTTAAATTTTGTGACAATAATAAGTTAACTAAATATTATTAATTTTAATTAATTAATTGCTTTTTTTCAACTTATATCTAGTAATCCGTTTTGACTTATTTTGCATATTTGCATATTGCCCAGGGTGGTAAGACCAATAATGAAAAAATGAAAATGTTTTGAAGTTTCTTATTTCTTCCTTGATTTTGATTTTGCATCTCAGGACTTTATTGTATTTTTTTTCAATGAATATCCCGCGATCTAAAATATAGATTTTATTACAAAATATTAATAGTTTTAAATAATAGATAGCTGCTGTCTTGGTATTAAATAGTAGTAAACCCTGCTGTTTTTTTTGTTAAGAAAAAAACCATAAATTATTCCAGCTGCTCTCAGAATGAAGTCTCTCATTAGTAATGAAATATAAATCAATCCATTACATCACGTTATTTTTAATATTCGTCTCTTTGGCAAACTATAGATGGTTATGTTGTTAATGAACAGGTCAAAACAATGTGATATTTTTCTCATGCAATTTTTATACTTAATACTATTTTGCTGTTATTATTGCTGTTTTACATTTCTCCTGCTTTATTGCCATCTTACTGTACTAAATTCAGATACAGAGTGCACGAAGGAATGTACTAGGATATTAATACAAAAGTTGAGAGGTATCAGAATATGTAATACGAAAAAAAAAGTCACTGAAGAATGGATCAGCAAAATATTTTTACTTTATGATGCAAAGATGCAATATGAATGAAAATAGGTTTCTGGCCCCAAATGCTAAGAAACATTTAATCAAAGGTGCATTAAAATCAGTTAAGTTTTTTCGAAATACAGATATGTAAAACTGATTCAAAAATGTCATTGATTCTATTCTTTATTTCAATAAAATTAACAAAGTCCATACATAAAAAAATGTAATTATTTAATTCTTTATTCGTTAACATGATTAAAATTAGGTATTCCAAAAAAAATAATCGGTGCTAATTTCGCAAATTCGAGGGGAGGGGGGAGATGTCAAAGTAGATAACCGCTCCGAGTGCCATCCAACTTAGTGACGCTACCGGCTTGTAGTAACAATCATCCAAATTGATCAAATTATTTTAAGATTTCTGGGCGCATTTTTATTACACAAAATGTGCAAGGTAGCGATGCATCCACATCTAATTGTATTTGCATAATTTGACGCATCCAAGTGAAGTTTATGTACTACGGTCTAAGTTTGCGTATTTTGAATTTAGGTTCAACTTTAAAGGCTTAAAGGCTTTTGTTCCAGTCAAACTTTTTTAATTATAAGACAAGATCCAACTCGTATTTACTTCTTAATAGCGCATCAAGGTGTCTAATAATACCTGGTGTATTGTATAAATATGTTCTCTTAACAAAATAAAATTCACCTTAATATATTAATATTCATCAAAGCCTTTTAAAGTATAAAATTAATCACTTCGAGAGTAGGTAGGTAGTACAAATTGCGGTTTATGTAAGATATAGTAAAATCCGTTTTACGTTAGAATTTTAAGCTCTCCCGTTGTTACTTATTTTAATTTATACAACCCAGTCTGCACTAAAGTAGCTATAACTGTTTTCACTACTAGTCTTTAAAGGTTTTTACGTATTTATTACTAATAATTCTTCTATATATCAATAACTACTTTGGGTTATACGTTTTTAAGTATTATATATGTATTTGTTATGTGCGGGACACGAAAGAAAACCGGGTGGAGTCAATGGGTTTAGGAAGGTCAGCCAAGAAATCTCTTTAAACCAGTGGTGTCCCGTCGTTCTTTAAATAATATGGCACTCCTTTTTGACTATATGCACTTCAGATAATTAAAAAATGTAACTATGCTTAATGAACCTTTATCTATATTTATCTGTTTTCTTTCGTGTACCGCACTTCTATATCTCTTTTGTGTTGCAAAAACGGCGGACTTTCGAATTTTAAGATAATTTAATTTTGATTTTTCTTAATCGATTTACCTATAAATATATTTTTTTTTGAGTTCTGTCATAAACGGTTCTAATATTGGACCACCCAGTATAGTGATACACGATTTACAAGTCCAGATTTTACAAGGACAGCCAGTATCAGATTCAGTGAACGAGATTTATCAAAATTTTAATTTATGCAGTTCGACTTTGGGCTACTCGGGTATGCTAAAAATGGCCGTCTATCTCCGTTTGTCATGTCACTTTATACAGGGGCCGTCATTGTGAAGTACTCTACAGGGCGTTTCCTAATTGCGTGCTGATGTTAAAGGGGGTGTTTTTATGTCCTAAAAGTCTTAACTTTTGAGGATGGGTGGTAAAGTTTATAAAGAAAACATTTTTTTTCATCCCAATTCTGATGCTATTGTAGATAACTGCATGAAATTTGGTACACGTCTTCTATGCATTAGGGAGCATACGGATTTACCCAGGTTAATTACGTATGCACACCACTTGTAGAAATTTCAAAAATTGATTGTTAATAAAAAATGCCCTTAGTTAGTTATTTATCTATAATAGCATCAGAATTAGGATTTAAAAAAAATGTTTTTTTAAAACCCTGTATCTCCAAAGTTAAGACTTTTAGGTTCATATTAAACTTTTTTCTTAAAAACGTCCAAGAATCACCCTCCTTTAACATTAGCACGCAATTAGGAAACGCCCTGTATAGTACTTCACAATGATGCCCCCTGTACAAAGTAATATGACAGACGGAGACAAACGGTCACTTTTGGCATACCCGAATAGCCCAAAGTCGAACTGCATAAGTTAAAATTTTGATAAATCTTGTTCACTGGAATCAGTGCTGGCTCCCCTACTATAACTACATTGATGTGTTAATTTTGGAAAAATATGAGTTCTGTAGTTTTTCAAATATTAATTGCAATATTAGATATTTTTTGACACCCGATATTGAACAGAAAATTAATTATTTTGAAAGCTACAGCTACTTTATGTACAATTTTACAAAATATATGAAAAAAAACTAAGCCATATTTGGGGTCGACAGCTGTGATTCTAATAGTTCGATTCCTTCTAAATCGTTGTCTTCCTTTGAAAATGATGAGGTTTCGTCGTCACTACTTGAAGATCGCAGTGTGATAACTGAATCATCAATAACCGTTTCAATTTTGCCATCTACTTCCCAGTATTTATCTTCAATAGAACGAGCATGTTTAACATACAATTTCCAATTTTCAACCGATATTGAGTCAATGGCTTCTAATGTTATTTTATTTAAATCTTTAATTGAAAGTTCACCGGTGTTGCGCTCTCGAATATATTTTTTTACTCCTGCCCGTGCAAGTTCAATATGGTTGAGGTCGCGCATGTATTGGAGGCAGCCTTAAATGTGTATGACCGAGGTTACATAAAAGACCGTCAATTTTATACTTTTTTTCTTGCTGTTGGCTGATATTACTTCATATAATTGATATTTTCTCCATGTTGGACCACATATAAGATTGTTCGATTTAAGCCACGATATCATATGAGCTTTTGTACGTGAGAATGATAAGACGCATTATCCATTATCACGACTGACTTGGGAGGAATGTTAGGTAGAAGCTTCTCGAGCAACCAGTTTTCAAAATTATCTCTATTCATCTGTCCATGATAGTCTCCAGTTATTAGTCCCGAGCGAAAAACTAAAGCAGCACCTGGAACAAATCCGGCTTCTGAACCAGCATGAACTATAATAAAGCGACTACTAGAGCGGATTCCCTAAAAAACACCTGTAACACTTTCACTTTGCCAGCATTTGTTCACTGTCATCATTATCTACCCAGGTTTCGTCTAGATACAGAATATTGCATCCTTCTCGCCTATATTGCCTTACAGTTGGTAGATATTTCACCCGCCAGTGAAAAATATTTGGTTTATCAATGAGCAATTTTCGTTTATTTTGGCACTTGCGCCATACAAAACCATTTGATCGTAAAAGCCGATTCAAGGTTTTATACCCGCACGGAAAATTTATTTTGTCCTTTACAGCACGAAGTAGGGGTTTGCAGGTCGGAACCTTCTTCAAATTTATATAAAAATCCTCTATTGTTCGTCGAGTTACTTGAAAATCACCATCGTCAATTTTATCTTTGTAAAAGTAAGTAAGTGAATTAGAACATGAGCGATCATTATGTTCTCTTTGAATTTTTCTTACACTACTTTTCGAAACACCAGTGTAAAATGCAGCGCGTTCTGTTCAGTTTTGAATTGAAATAGTCAAACTATTATTTTCAGCTTCTCTAGTACAAGCCTCTATAACGCTCGCAATAACTTCACGTGCACTGCTTCGAATTTTTTTTCCTCTTTTGCTCGCCATCGTTACTTCGAAATAATAATTCAAATTCAACGCAACGCATTTATATAGAAATGAAAACAAATACTCGAAATGTATAGGCGCCACTGGAAATAACTAGAACCTTTTAGCGGCAAGTGCATGGAGACTCTAGGCACATCCCAATTACAAGTGGACCAGTGCAAAATTTACTAAATCCTCGATTAATTTTCCGTACCGCTTAGCTGGCGCACTTTATAGCTGAAGCGGCAAACTATTACAACAAATAAAATAACATAAAATTTATTTGCGTACACAAATTTTACTTTTCCGCTTGCTTAAGAATTTATTTTAAGGACCGCCGGTTTTTCTTTCGTGTCCCGCACTTTACTGCGAATAATACTTTATAGTAAT
The DNA here is from genome assembly GCA_030620095.1 of Kuschelorhynchus macadamiae. Lineage (NCBI taxonomy): Eukaryota > Metazoa > Arthropoda > Insecta > Coleoptera > Curculionidae > Kuschelorhynchus > Kuschelorhynchus macadamiae. Next base: position 981,305 of record JAUTXW010005407.1, read on the forward strand.
TTCCTATGTTAAGTAATTATATAATTACTACTGCCAAGCAATTACTTACGAAATTGACTCCAAAGGCGTCATTTATTTTCAGTGACATAATAGTAATTTTTCAAAGTTACTGCCTCTAATCTGTTTACTAAATTACAACTTTTAAGTATCATAACCTTCCTGAACCTTGCAGCGACCACTCCATTACGTCCAAATGTACCCCTATAAGGTATTACTGTAAAATAAAACCAGTCGTTGCAGAGTAGAAAAAGTTATCGTCTAAAGTTACTTTAAACTGGCTATTACCAGTCTTTATTCTTCGGTTGCAACTTAGAAGTAAGAATTACATTAATTATTTACTAAAAGGAAACTATGACCTCTTGTACTATATGGTTCCGGAGACAGGGGGCGCTGGTACGAGATTCGCTCTACAGTGACTTTATAACGACAGTGGCGACCATAGAAGCCCACCCGCCATATTCATGCAAAATTTCTAAAGGTTTAAATGTGCGCACACATATTATCGTTAGTTTTTCGCAAAATATGATTATATTAATCTACTTTACTACATTAATGTAAGAAAATTGGATCAGCTAAAAGGTTAATTAATGAAATTATTATTAATTTCACTCTACAAAAAGTAGGTAATATGCAGAAAAAAATCGAAATTTACTTTACACTGACAACCTCTGTCTATCTAGGGCAAACTTACTTTTTCATTTAGATTTTTAACAAATAGCAATGTTTGTGCAAGTGATTAATGACAGTTGTCTCCCAAGTGAATTTAGTAATGTAGAAGGCCTACAAAATAAAGTTTCTTTTATGCTAATCTTTGAGAGCTTCTACCTCAAATTGGGGTGCTGCTTTTAGAGCAAAATAAAACCAAAATATAATGATGTGCAATACTTTTCTTGGAGTAAACTTAAAATATCAGTCATTTACAAATTCATTACAAACACTTATAATTACAAGCAAAAAGCAGGTGAACCAGGCTTAAACACATTTATCTATACGGCCAATGGCTTAGAACTTATTGTTTGAATCAATATTCATTTTAATAATCACAAAAACTAATAAAAAAATACAGTAAAACAAGAAACCTCATAAGAAACCCATGTAGGCAAAAAGTAAACAAAACGATTTTAGCAGAATATGGCCGAACCAATCAAAAATGTCGCCACCGTCCTTAAGTCACTGTAATTCGGTAAACAGCCGTCGAGCTCCATTATATTCGGTCGGAATTTGTCAATCTCAATTAGTTGTGTATGTGTTGTAGACCATAACCTACGAGTAACAAGTTTAAATGGCTATGGTGTCACGTCCATAAGAAAAAAAAAGTAGCTTTCGTCATTCATCCACATTTTACAGAAAATTAAAAATATCATAACTTGGTTATGTCATACCTGAATAAAGCAACATAAAGCGGTCTTTTTGTTTTAAGGAAACACCATAATGTACACATTAGTCTTCAAGTCGTCAAAGTAATTGGGTATAAGTGACAGCTCCGTATTTAAAGAATCCAAAACTAAAAAAGCGTATGTGGGCAGTCGTAGATCCTTGATGTTAAGTAATTTTTTCAGTAAAGAAATGCAGCTAACTTCAAAGTAAAACTCCAATAGAATGCCATTGTTTATTTTCATCTCCCCTATAAATATTTAGCTATGATGCTTATTTTTGTGAGTATAAAGATTAAACATGCATACACATTAAACATAACGTTAAAAAAAGAATCACTTTTTATAACAAGATATTTAATGATAATTAATATCTAAACCAAAGTCCAAAATTAAATTGTTGAGATTTAATGGCCAATATATTTAACCAAAATATATTGAAAATTAAGGAATTTTATTATTTATTACTTTATTTTACTATCATCACCATATTCACTAAAGAAATTGCCTGCGTTTTAATTTTAAATTCTTAGCGTAGCTAAAAAACTAAGTGAGACGCATGTATCCTACCGCAACAACTAATAACGTATCCTATATATCTCTACACCATTTTCCCAATTTGATTGTTTGTAGTCGCCATAACTGTTTTGTTTGTATTAAAAAGAACCATACATATTTTTCACACGGATTAAATAAAGACAGAAATAAGGAAGTAACAAATAGGGTGAATTATTACTATTCGGCTACTTAAATGGAACCACACAATTCCGTACTATCTACATAATAGTCACAGTCACAATTACATGTTATTCACGTAATAGTTACCCTAAAATTGTTCCACATCATGGTAATGACTACGTAGGCTCAGCTTAAACAGAACGTGGCGACACCAAGTTTCGGTTACTTCAACGAAAATACTTGTGGTAACAATGACGTATTCATACCTAAAAGTGCTACTTGGGAATATATTACAAAAAAGAGAAACAATACGATCATGCAATAATAATTATTTCTTCAAATCAAATAATAAATCAAAGGCGGCTTGTGAAATTTTGAACCATAATTTTAATAACAATAAGAAACAGAATAGTCATATTTCTTGTGTTAAAAATGAATAAGATTCTGTACCAACTACTAGAGTTGATATTAATTATTTTAATGAATATTTTGTTAACTTTTCGAAAAACCTGTCGATACAATAACCAAATGTTACTAACTCCCAACAAAATCGACTTGTTTCAAACGCAATGATACTCCGACTCGTCAACGATATAGAAAAACGAAATAGAAACACCACTTCTGTTGGAACGGATAATATAAAAGGAGTCTTTCCAAGCATTTCGGAAACGGCAAAGGTTGTCACCTCCTTAAATAAAATAAATGTAAAAAATATATTTTAAAAAAGCTTTTATTTATACACTGTTGTGTAATATCTTGATGGTTCAGTGAAAGACCACTCCGTTTAACACAACATTTATTTCAAAAGACATACTCGAGAGACACTTGACATTTATAGTCGCTCCTGCAAGGATCTGCATTAAGTTGAGTCTCATTGCTCGCCTGTATATTAAAAGAATTAGAATGTATTAGATTATTAGATATTGAAGAGTCCACTTTTGGCTCCAACCCTACATTCATTGTCTCAGCTAATGAATCGTTGACTCTCGCCAGAGGCTCAATCTCCCCACCAGATGTATATTCCACGATTCCCGCAGGGGAAGGATTCACCCCCTAACAAGACCTTTTCGGTAAATTGATAAAAAATTCAGAAAATTTATTTGATTCATTTGAATGATTGTATTTATATTGTTCTTAACCCTCCATAATTATATATTTGTCTTTTTGTTGCACTTTGGACACTTGATTCTTCACTGCATTTTCTGCTGCACTATTATTCTGCGGCCATTTTTCTTGTCTTTCAGTAAGATTTACAAATAATCGTAGGTCTTCATATGCACATTCTTCTTCTGCTGGCTTCCTACTAAAGTAATCTGTAAGAATATTATCTTTACCTATCTATTGGATTGCATTAAATATGCTTGAAAATACTGGTTGGCAGTCATCGACTTCCTTGTTTTCAGTTCTCCGAACAGAGCGATTAGACGTTTGCAATCTGATCTTATTACACTTAGATATTGTATAAACGCTGTAGGCCCAGTTTCACAATATGTGGGGTTAAATTGGGTTATGGTTATTTACTATGATTTCTATAGTTGAGAAGGCGATTTTTCTATTGAATTTTCTATTGAATCTATAGTTACTGACTACTATGAAACTGGCCCTTACTGTGTAATAGATAGCTAATGCTTCCTTTTCAACAGTTGCCATAGGACGTTTTTCGCAGTCTGTCAATGTGCGTGAAGCAGATGCTTTTTTCCTTTCTTTGTCAATTTTAATCTGAGATAATACACCTGATATACCTACATTGGATGCATCACAAGTTATTATTATAGGTATAGGCAATTTAGAATCAAAATGCATTAATACATCATTAGAAGCAATTTTCTCTTGTATTGTCATCGTGTTTATGTGTTTATAACAAATCTCAGTCAATTCCGATAACGAGAACTGCTTCAAAAGTTGCTTATTAGATTTGAACCAAACATACATACTAACTAACTAGCATACAAGTGAAGTTAATAAAAGCTTTTAAAAAGAGATACACTTCCTTCTGGGAACTACCGGCATATAGCCATTTCAACTGTATTTTCAAAATTATTGGAACGCATTGTATATGATCAAATAATGAATTTGATATTTATCGAACTTAGTAAGGCTTTCGTAATGAATCTTTCCTTTTATTAGGAATAGTGCAGTGTGACCCAATTTAGTTTCGCACATAATAATTTAGTAGCACATATACACTGTCAGTACACACGGATGAAAAAGATATGTAGACCTAAAATCACTTTCAAGTATCCCATAATGCTCAATTATTAGTTCAAAACAATTCTCTTGTTGATATATTATTATTTAAATATTTTTTTAGTAGACTCAAGATATGTTTGATATTCAGTTAATATAAAAGGCTCTATTATTTCGAAATATTTGTGTGTATATTTTTGCAAAAGAGCCCCTTGACTATACAGTTTGTATGATTTTAGGATGAAAAAATTCAAAATAATCGTAAACCCCTTGCGACTCGTTGTTCGATTTACCCAGTAACTTGATCAGTAACACAGAAAAAAACATTTACCCGAAATAATCCTTCCGCAACCTATGATCCCTAGTTATTTTGCCATCATATTTTTGCATCGATTCTAATTTCCTCAAAAGAGTCCCTTAATTGTTTGACGTTATTTTTACACGATCTAAAATTTTTACAGACTCGTTAAAATCAAATAAATTAATTTTATTTAAAATTCCAAACATTAGGACTGTTACAAAAATAAATTCAAAATTACGTTAATTTAAGAGGTAAAGCTCCATTCTTTTCATTGTTATTAATCGACTGTAAATGATCTTTTAATAATGATTTTAGAATATCTAACCGCTGCAATTAATGAAATTCTCCCAGACCATCGAGTGGGATTTAATTTTTTTAATGTTGCTTATGATTCAGAAGTGAATGACACCAGTAAATCTCATCTTTTCATGCTCAATCCAAAAAATAAATAAATGTTTAATAACGTCAAAAATTTTTGATATTTCACTACCTTTTCTTATATCATTTATGACCAAGCTAAGATTATGGCTAGCGCATTGAATGTATTACGCATTGGGCTGAATATTTTTAATTTTTGTTTCTTCCGCATTATAGGTACCGCTCATGACACTGGCATTATCATATCCCTGGCGATAACACTTTTTATTGGAATATTAAGAAAACCTAATATGGATAACACCTTTTTAGTCATAGATAAAGCTGACTGATCGTTTAGCTGATAAAAACCCAAAAAATATCTTTATGTCACAATTTATCGGAATGATTCCATGTAAGATTGGCAGTTCTAATTATAACCCTGGTCTTTTTTATTTTTATCTTGAGTCGAATCTAGTAAAACAATTTTAAGAAAGACTCTTTAATAATTCGTTTTGAATTTTCGTAGTTAGATATTTAATTGATCCTAAAGGCATTGCTAAAACTTGGTTCAAGAAATTGTCATATTTGGCTACAAACTCAACAACAAAGACAACAAAATTTCCATTATATTCATCTTGAAGACCTAATGGAGTAAATATAATGTGAACCGGTATAAAACATATATAATGAAGTAAACAGAAAGATAATTTATTAAATGTTCTAAAATAATTATTTTCCCTTTGCTTGTCCAAACAATTGGATTAGAGCCCCAAAAATAGCGGGGCCTCCGGGCTTTGTCCCGAAACATTTACACATTAAACATACGTTTTTTTCTGATTTAACAGATTCTCACCAAATGTTTACCCGTTCATCTCTATAATATCACATTTGATTTTTGTATAAGTTTGAGGCCCATTAAATAGGTAGTTTTTTGTAATGGTTTTAAACATTTTAATAGGGCGTCATTTTCTAGCGTTATATTGGATACGTATTAAAATCCTACCAGTTCGTTGATTCACTATCACACCTAGTTTTTGCACAAAAAAAGTGGTTTTTACAGTGATTTTTTAAACATTTTGTTGTCAGTTATTTTGTTCGGCAGTGGAGTATTTCGGGGGAGGGTTTCAGGAGGTTTGGACTTCATATATTAAGGAAAGGTATAATATTTTTTAGTCAACAACAAAAATTATGAGCTTAGACCCCCCTATCTGAACAAAATCCTAAATACGCCACTGTTGTTCGGCCATATTGTATTCGCACCAAAATCTTGCTCGTTCATTCCTATATCACATTTCGTTTTCGTCCAAAATTTAAAGTCAATTGAATAAACAGTTTTTTACACTGATTTTTTAAATATCTTAGTAGGCAAGGCCCTTTGGTTCAGCCATATTGGATTCGTACCAAAACAGTATTTTTGTATATCCTGAAAACTCAAAACCTCAAAAAATGTCGGAAGATGAATTTTTGATGATTATAATATTTATGCCCTCTAATGTGGGTAGTTATAGTGTTTTGTTGTAATAAACCTTCCAATACATTATAATAAAAACCTATTTTGGCATTTGTTTTTTAACATGTTATTTCCTATGTTTCAGAAAAAAGAATCCACCCACCATATATTATATATGTGTTACATGATGTATTATGTTATAATTTAAATTAATAGTAATCCATCATGTTTTTATTACATTTCATCCTATGTTCTATTGGATATATTTAACACCCTGACCTACTATTTAATGAGGACCTCGAAAAAAGCCTGACAATTTAATAGTTTTATAACCTTCATAAGCAAGAATATCTGAAATAGTTATATTCCTAAACTTTCAACTTTAATGATCACCACAAATTTTCATGAATATAATTTAACAAAATATATTCAAACTAAAAGTAAAATTTTGGGAGTGTTTTAGTTCTCGATGAGTAATATTAATACTATAAAAAGCGGAATAAAGTTGATAGAATTTTAAAAATACCTAAAGTTTTGCCCAAATATAGGCCTTAAACCTTTTTTGTTATGCTCATTAAATTATTAGTTTGCACGACCCACAGTTCTTGCTATGAATTCAATGTCGAATATTACGCGTTGCAAATCTACTATAAAACAATTTTCGTCGCTGTATTTTGCGAACCGTTTTTAATACCACATACCTAATATTATGCATATTTTGAGCACATTCCACACCTATAAAGGATCAAAAATTAAGATATATGTCTTGCATATTCTTTCGAGAACGAACGCCTGAGTTAAATCTATGTAGCCCTAAGTACGTAAAAACAAAGAAATGCCGATGAACCTAAATATGTGTCAAAAAAAGATCAAACAATTAACCAATTAAACTAACTAAAAAAACAGGATATGCTTCTTGGACCAATTCAAGTACAATACTTCGTATCAAGGCATTTTTTTTCATAATATAGCTAGACACAGTTTTATTAGCCTCATACCTTTTTAAGTGATGACATTGAGCTTACTTAGTAGTTTTGTTAAATTCTCCAACATGAAATTTTTTGTTACTTGCGCACTTTTTTGGAAAGGGACATTGGTTAAGAGTTATTTACCAAAGTACCCTTCCTTACATATACAATTTCAGTACAACCTTTAAGTATGAATAAAATCTAATATTTTAGATATTAGAATTTTTTCCCGATCACGAAAAGGATATGCTCACAAATTATGAGTATTAATTTACATGCGAATGAAACCAATTTATATTACAGAAAATACTGATTTTAAAAAATGTAATTGTTTAAACTAACTATAATATAAACGGTTAAATTCGCAGTAGGTATGCAATTCATTGCAGTACCCAGTACGCCTATAATTCTGAATGTAAGTTATTTTTCCTTGTACACTATGAAACATCACTTAAAAAATTATTATATATAATATAAATTAGAATATACAGAAAATTTACTTGTACATTTTCATAGTCAAGAAAATTTCATTCTAGACAAAATTGAGAATGAAAAATAAAGTTTTAAGGGGTTCGCTTAACAATATATTCCAAATTTAAATTACTCCGGTTCTTAGCACTTACGTTTATAGATGGCGCAACACGTAGTATCTCTCTGGTGTTGACGCCGAAGTTTTCATAAAATTATAAAAACCGAAAAGTTTAATCCAATTTCCTTCTCCGTTAACGTATTTAATTACAACCTAAAGTCGCTGCGTCACAAGTTTTGGATTGGGGTACTGTCATGCTACCCCACGTAATTTGAAGGTAAAGTCTATAAAATTTATTTAAGAGTCAGGGGAACAGATTTTTAAGAGCTCAGAGTTTTACACGATTGTCATCGACAACCCTGAACGCATTTAACGCTCTTGGATTGTTCGCCCGTGTAGAGTACAGAGAATACTTATATTTTAGTGTTTTAGTTTTAAATCTCTTGTCAATGAAATCTCACATCACCGAACACTGTTAGTGTTAAGTACTAAACTAAATTAAATTTGCTCTTATAAACTAGTTTTTGGCGGAAGTGATTGACCATTGAGAGGTGCGTATTATTAGTATACCTAAAACGCTTTCAGTTTTCCGTTACAAACACTTAGGTACAATTAAAAGATCATTTCTAGGAGAAAAAACATTGTAACTAACGATGTACGATCATCATGATTTAATTTAAAGAAAAACAAAATATACAAGAAATCCTTTTGTTACGTATTAAGGGGGTGGCTCAAATTATAATTTAATTTTCTAATAACCTATTTTACAACTTCTAAAATTTAGGGAAGTTAAACAAAAAAAGCAACTGCCGAGCTTGTTGAGGAAATTATAGTCTAGCTAGGGTGACAGGATATGTATTCTTTTGAAGAGTAAAGTTCTCTTTTTCAGGTCCATGAACTCCTTATTGTAACTATTACTATATATATATATATATATACGACAAATATACTCTATTTTGAGAAATATGGTCGTGTTTTCTAAGTTACTATAGACGTTAATGAAGTTCAGTTGCTGTTAACTTAATACAAAGGGTACGATTTTTTTTAGTTTTCGGTTGCTTCATACTTTGAGGTAGGCAGAGTTAGTCAATAAAGTATATTTTTTTAATCAAAGAAAAGAAAAAAGCCATATTTTTGTAGCTTAAAATTTTTAGAGTGTTTATTTATTAGTTCGTAAAAAATATTCGTTAAAATAAAAACTGACTCTGGGAGAAAAAGTTATAATTATTTATTTATAAAGGCTATTCCTAGAAGGGGTCATGTGGCAAACATTTACAGGATGTATACAGGAAAATTAAGAAAAAATTATTATCGTGCAAAAATTGAAACAGTAAAAAAATTCAAAATAGTTTATAAAACGATGGTTACAAATGTACAAGCTAGGAAAAATAAAAGCTAATTTGTTCACCCCGAACTATCAACAATTTCTGGTAGCGGCCAGACATACTAGAGATAATAAATTTATGTAGAATACTTTTTTATTTTCTCTGCACGTATTAGATCTGGGATGATTTATGGTTGATTTTTAATTATTTTAAATGTGCATTTTAGCCTACTCCCTAACGTTTTCAATAATATTTTTAACCGGAGATCGTGCCTGGACCGCCTACCAATCGGGTTTATTCCATATGTTGATAATATTCGTTAATTATGGCTGCTTGAAGAGATTTTGCAACACCATCAATGAGTGTGTGTGTCTGTGTAAAAGTGCAGTATTTACCGGTTCCTTTCCTGCGTCGATGGCCGTTATTTTTTTGTATTTATATTTACATTTACATGTGTTTCCTATTGTTTCACTTATTTGTGAAGTTTTTAGAGGCTCTGTTTGATACAGTGACTATTCGTGTGTAGTATTTTGGAGTAATACGAATAAATGGATTATCCAAAACGCTCTTTTGATCAGTAAGTAAAAATATCGCAGCAAATTCTTACTTTGCAGACACACATTTTCCCCTAATTCGGGGATGATGCTGCATCTAGTTATTAATGAACGAAGTTAAAATCTGTGTCTCTGCCTCACTCTTACCTTATCAAATTTTTATACAAAAATTCCAAAACATTTTTCCGATATCGCCTTGTAACACTTTAAAATCCCTACCCGTTATTATTGTTAAAATTATTTATGAATACACATTATTCTACTACTTTTAAATTTGTGTCCTTTCATTTCGTATTTTTATTATTTTTTTTATTATGTTACTTGTTAAAATTATTAATAAACATACATTAATCTACTACTTTTAAATTTAATTATGTCCATTCATTTCGTGTTTTCATTATTTTTTTATTATATTACTTGTTAAAAGTATTAATAGGTACACTTATTTAACTCTTTCTTTGCAAAAAGTAGTTAAAACGTCTATTTTCCTCGCATGGTGCATGACCATGCACACAACATATCAGCAAAATCTACCACTGGCACCATGACAACAAAAGTATGATCGATCTTTTTCGGAGCTCTAACAAATCTGTTCCCCAGACTCTTGTCGCTTGACCTCCTCAAAACAATCCAGAGTTGGCAAAAGCGAGTTTTTTTATTGAGTCAAGTCAAGTCGAGTCATCACTGTAATCAGCATTAAATGAATTATGTGACTGACTTGAGTCATTTATTAGAGCGGAGTTCTGAGCATATCTGTGATTTGCTTGTTGCGAGAGCCGGCGTACTGGCTGGATGCTCAGTGAATCACTCGCATTTACAGCTTTCGACTTGGTTTGCGTGCGGATATATAACGTTATTTTTGCTCGTAACTAGCAGATGGCGCATGTTGATGAACATTTGTGGAATTTCATGCATGTTAGGTTAATGGTTATTAATCATTGGTATTATTCGCAATTATTAACAGTGTGCCCCTGGATAATATTTTGGAAATTAAAAGTTAACTAGCAATGTCAAGATTAGAAAATCAAACGAGTGCAGTCTGATTATTGTACTCGTATTAAGGAGTTAGAGATTTTGTTTGTTTTTGTAAATTATAAATACTTAAATAAATATATTTTGTAATGTTCTAATTGATCTTATATTTTATTTATAATGTATTAACTTTATTATATTATTATCTGAAAGTCTGGGTGCAAGTACGAATTAAACTTATTTATAATCAATTTATTGATTAAAATCGAAATAAACAAATTACGTTTCTTGTAGTATTGGGAATAAAAAATAAGCGAATGAAAAACCCCTTCCGTCTGTCAGTTATGTAAAAATATTGGCAATGAAATAATATTTAATTCATCCGGCACCGACTGCCAGGCATGGATCGAAGAACGATTTACAGATAGGTCCGCTGTACAAGAGTAACGAGAGCTGAAACAGGAGTCAGAGAGTGTACGTAGTAAGTGATTTTAGCAATCGTTTGAGATGCGAGATTTGAGTGATTTTAAGATGAGTGACTCGAGTCATTCATTAAAATCAAAGATTGCATCACACGAACCGAATCACTGACTCACTAGCCATCTCTAAAACAATCGCCATTCACCCTCGGCTGACAACTAGAGACGGGAAAAATGGGAAGAACGGCCGTAAATTGTTAACGTATAAAAAGCAACATTCCAAAAAAACGTTGTTTTATAACGAATTTAATAAAAAAAAAAACTATTTCGCACGTTGGCCGTTCGCGAAATAAATCATTACATGTTTTCGGGCTTTGCACGTTCATTTTTGCAGATTTTTTTTTATAAACTTTCCCTGAAAAACATAAAATTTAATTAGGAAGAACAGGAACTGCTTTGATTTGTTTATACAGTTTATACTATTCATTCATTTATGTTCAGCATTTTTTTTTACCAAATCCGCTTTGCCTTATATGAAAACCTCAATTTTTATTAAATTGAAAAATTGAATTTCCTTAAAGCCTTCAGGACAAACAGGCAATCATACTAACACTAACACGAAGTACCTAGCAACGGCAACCAGCAACACAGATCGCAGCTACATGAAACGAATAACGAAAATGAAACGAGAATGAAACAAAACGACTTGGCAGTGACACTGCAGCCCACAGAATACGTTGCTACTTGTAAACGGCGAACGGAGAAGAGAAGAGGAAGTACCCTTATATGAAAATCCAGTTAGGTTAGGATTTCTGATGGTCTCTATTATACAATAATGAATATTATAAATAAACCAAAAAGCTGTATTATGCACTACAACAAACAAGCAATCAGAGACCTACAAATTAAAGCAAACTTAAATCTGTATTTACCACCCAATATTATAAAAAATACTTGAAGAATTATTGGATTCATGAACGGAAAAAATAACAACTCTTGGTACTTCCTCTTCTCTTCCTAGTGGCGGCTCTTCCATAGGGTCATTTGGTCAATGACCCCCCAAAAATATTTCACAAAATAAATTATTCGTTTGACCGTCGCGAACCTTGGGAAAAGTTAAATACGCTACACTATTAGCCGCGCGCAGCGGTTCGAATGGTCTCCTTGGGTTCCTTAGGCATATTAAAATACGCTATACTAAGCTAGGCTGGGCAGTCCGAACTGCCCTGATTACCTTAAAGCTTGACGAAAGTGCCCGAAAATTTCACAGCTACCGAGCGGCAGCTGCCGGACGTGATAGCAAATGGAATATGAAATCCCGATTTGGTTCATCAGCCGGTCTCTTCTCATAATTCGATCGATCGGTCGTGGCATCACGTCGGCATGCGGAAGGAATTGTTTAGAGGTCGCGCGGTCGATATTCTAACTCAATATTGTTTCGGACGTTTTTAATCGATGAAAATTGATTTATGTACTGTTTCCTGTAATGTATATATATTTTTTATGATCCATGTGTGAGTTGGAAATACACAGGAAATAAAATGTTGGTAGTGACTAACTGACTGCAAAAAAAATAAACAATTAAAAAGTGCTTACGAACTTAATTTAGCAAAAATAACCAATTTCAAAGTGGTCTATGTTTGAGTTGTGAATGTAGATGAAATAAAATGTCGATAGTGCAAAAAATTAAACAACTAAAGAGTGCTAACGAACCTAATTTTGAGAAAATAACCGAATTCAAGGTAAGTGGTCGCAATTTGCCAGAACTTAGTATACGACAAACTAGTAAAGACAAAAATAAAGAGGTTCATCGAAACTTTCGGAAAAGTATGTACGATTTAGCTAACTGGATATGTGGTTGTGAAGTCTCTAACTCATTTTACTGTTATGTTTGTTTGTTGTTTTCTAAGGACTCGTCGGACTCATTATGGTGCAAAATCGGTGTTAAAGACTTAAAACCCTTAAAAGAAAAAATAAAAAAACATGCGTTTTCTGCAGATCACATGAAATGTTCTGTTAACTATGCTACGGTCGGAAGTGTTGATATTCGCACTAAGCTAGACACAGCTTATAGAAAATCCCTTAGAGATTTTAATGAAAATGTATCTAAAAGTCGTTATATTTTAATTATAAATTGTGTAAAATTTTGTGGGGCATTCGAGCTGGCACTACGTGGCCAAAATAAAACGGCTTTGTCTGAAAATCCAGGGGTTTTTCGAGGGCTTATAAATTTTGTTGAGGAGTTGGGCCAAGATAGGCTATCCGCTTTAGCAATGTTAAGTATCGAGAAATCGTTTATAAAAGGAATGTGCGTGCAATTTTAACGAACGTGTCATTCAGCGTTTTTCCAATTCTAAAGAACGAAGAGTAGAACTGAACTTCAAGAGAATTTAAAGCTCAATTTAAAAATAAGATATTTATTTTTATTTTAAGTATTCTTATTTTTAAATTTCTTATTGACCTCCCAATATAATTTACCACGAGCCGCCACGTTTTCTGCGGGCTGCAATGCCACTGCCAGGTGGTTTCGCTTAATTTGTTTGTCGTGAAAGTTTTAAGGAAGTTGAAAACTAATTTTTTGTTTACAGTTTACAGTTCACACGGAAACAGTGAATCTCAAGTTAGAAGAGGCATCTGATATAGAGGTGATAAATATCAGTATTTTTAGATAACAGCTACGTTCAGGAACAGAACGTACCTGGTTCTGTTCCTGTTCCTGAGACATACCTATGACAAATACCTGTTACCAAAATACTAGTTTCACGATAGGCTTGTTTATTGGTCAACTCCGCTTACTAAAAAAAACAAGGAACAATATTAAAGCGTGACATTTTTACGAGAATACCTTTTTGTTGTCACCAAAACCTGCAAATTTATTTTTCTACTTTTTTTTAAAACTTGAAACAAAAATAAGTTCCACGTGAATATTTGGGACTAGTAAGGGTATGTATTTAAGACTAATGATAACACGTACTCAAAACTAGTAACGGTACGTACCGGAGTGAAATAAAAGAATAAATTCGCTCACATTTTTGCAAATTTCATTTTATGCTTATAAACCTGATTTCCGGCATCGGAATATTCAGGGCTAGTTAGTAGTGGGGGCACGTATTTAAAACTAGCAAACTGAGTTATATAAAGTATTTATTTATAATAGGATATATTATTTTGTTTGTTCTTTATTGAGTATATTTATATTGTTTAAAAATAGGACGCTGTTTGTTTGTTCCGTTAATTTATTTTTTCTTAAATATATATAAAAGGGCCTAGGTACTTCTCTTAAAAAAACTGCATGTATATATCATTTATGTAGCCTAGAAACATTTTTAATATTATGTAAATATTTTAAGATTCATCTATTTACATTTCCATCCATTTTCCAAATTTCAGACGAACCTAGAATTAAATTATGTTTCCGGGTCATGTGCTACTTAAATACTAACCTAATTCACGGTTTTCTTAATTCCGCATACGATATCTTTGCGTTGGTATTACAAATACTAGTCAATACTAGTCATATAAAAATACTGGTTTAGGAAACCGAATGAAATAAATTACCTGTGACAAGCGTTTCAGTCGGACCGAGTATCCTTGTAATTTTTATGCACTTATAATTCAGTTGAATTTGCATCGTTTGTTTAAATAAGCGTGTTAGGGAAAGACAGACAGAAGCCAATTGATTTACCCCCAAATAAAGAATTAGGGGAGGGTTTTTTTCTACGCTCTCTTTCCTCGAGAAAAGCCAAATCGCTTATTCGTTTAGTTAATGGTAATTGGCATCGTCGTTTGAAACATTGAAGTAATATCTAAGGCACGTCTCGGCAAGCTGGTAAAATTACTATGTAGGAACACTACCCAGTGTATTTGAAATCCAATACCTACTACAAGCTGTTCCTAGCTCATACCTGTTAAAGAATACCTGTGATGAGTATTTCGTAACACCTCTAATCTGATAAAATATTTCATATATTATAGGAAAGCGAACATATAATATGAAGCGCCAGCAAACGTTTCCATTTAATAAAAATTGAGGTTTTCATATAAGGCAAAGCAGATTTGGTAAAAAAATTACTGAATATAAATGAATGAATAGTATAAATAAATCAAAGTAGTTGCTGTCCTTGCTAATTAGAGATGGGTAGGTCCGGAGGGATATGAATCCACGGACCTGTATCCGGTATCGGTACTGATGGATGTAGATCGTGCTGAATACGGACCTCTATCCTTTCGACCGATGTACAATGCTGCGACCTATCTGGCAGGCCGTCAGCGGAGCGGTTGAAAACGAACATGCAACTGAATAAACCGATCCGATTACGCGGACTGCAACTGCAACCTGGAACTGCTGCTGAATCTGTCAAGGTATTTAAATGTATATAATAAATAATGTTATTATTATCAGTCCAGTTCTCTCATTTACATTAAGTATAAGTAACAGAAATTGACAGATAACTGATAATTTCAACCGGTAATCTCTGTTAGAAAAATAATGTCCCTAAACTGTTTATAGAAATTTGTAAATATTACAATAATTACTGAGCCGTTTGTTAACTTTAAGGTTTCAATGAGACAAAAAAATTAAAATATCTATTTTTGCCGAATAGAATATATGAAAAATAAAGACGTGTATAGAGTTTGTTGTAATGTACTGCTTATTTGATTCGAGTTAAATATATTAGGTTTTTAAATATACTTCATAAAATTAACACATTATTTGTACTTTTTTATTTCCTAATAAAACGTTAGAATGACGGCGCTGTAACCTAACATATAACTGTAAAGGGATGAGTTTTTACTATCTTGACCTGGACACGCTATGATTACAAAGTACAAGCCAAATGGTTTTGCAATCTGATAGTTTCAGGTTAGATTAGATTACATATCCGGCAAAACTGCAACTTGGATGCAGGTTCTACAGAACTGGATGTACGGGAACTGCCAAATAGCTGTTTTTTTTTTTATTAAACTCGTTATCAAATAAAGTTACTGAGTAACGTTGCGATTTAAAAATTTATCAATTTACGGCCGTTCTTCCCATCTGTACCAGCCAAGAGTGATTGTTTCAACGAGGCAAAGTGTTAATAAAACCTAATTTGACTAGTTTATTTATATTAAATTACATGGGGTAGCAGGACAGTACCCCAATCCAAAAATTATGACGTAGCGTCTTTGGGCTATAATTAAATGCGTCAACAGAGGAGATTGAAATGAACTATTCAGTTTTATAAATTTTTGAAATCTTCAGCATCAATATCAGTGAGGTACTACATGTTGCGCCATCTATAAACGGAAGTGCTAAGTACTGGAGTAATTTAGATGTGGAATATATTGTTACCCCTGAAAAGTTTGCCTTTCTTTCACATTAACTTTATTTTTCATTTTCAATTTTGTCTAGAATGAAATTTTCTTGATTTCATGAAAATTTACACAAACACGTCCAATTATCCGAGGTATCGCGATGCGAGCCTCCTCGCTTCTTCGAATTTTCTAGCACTCGCCGGTTTCAAAAATAACGAACCACCATGAAACTAAGACGACGAACGATCGCTATTGTTCCCACCAGGCGGGCGCTTCGCTCCGCGTTATTGGCGACGGTGGGCAGTAACTGAATAACTAGTTATTCTTGGGATGCATAACGTTTTACCCAAATAACGTTACAAAATAACGTTTCGTAAATAACGAAACGTTTCTGTCTATTGGTGAATTGATCATTATCATTGGACGCGGCACGCAAACCCAACTATTTTTTTTACCAGTGTCGATTTCAGTTTTCGCTGTGATCACATTTCTTGAGTTCTTGCGGCTAATTATAAATTTCAAACGAAATATTTACGGTGGTAGATATATTTTAGTTATGAGTATGAACATTTGATTGAGTATTCTTTTAGTGCTTATGTACTGCGTGACTTGTATTAGTACTGTTAGTCCCATTCGACAAGGCTCGAAAAAATACTTACAACGGCGTTTCCGGAACTTCCCTCGTTAATAATTACTGTAATTCTTACTTCTAAGTTGCAACAGAAAAATTACGACTGGTAATAGCCAATTTAAAGTAGCAGTAGACGATAACTTTTTCTACTCTGCAACAGTAGTCTCTGCAAAGTGCAAGAAGGTACTGATACTTAAAAGTTGTAATTCAGTAAACAGATTAGCAACAGTAACTTTGAATAATTACTATTAAGTAAGGAAAAAAAATAACGACCTTGGAGTCAATTCCTTAAGCAGTTGTTTGGCATTATTTATTAATATATAATTACTTTACATGGAAACTTATTATAAAGTATTATTCGCAGTAACAAATACATGTATAATACTTCAAAATGTGTAACCCAAAGTGTTTGTTGATATATAGTAGGATTATTAGTAATAAATACGTAACAACTCTTAGAGCAGTAGTGGAAACAGCTGTAGCTACTTCAGTGCTAGCTGTGTTGTTTAGTGTGCATTTTTTTAAAATTAAACTTCCTCCCCCCAAATGAGACTTAGTTACGTCCCTGTACTTATCAAAAAATTGAACTAAATATAAACATGTATAACAAAATAACAGTATAAAATTAAATACTGTCATATTTTCTACAACCTTACCTCTTTCTCTAGCGTGTTTTTTGTATTTTTATTAAATAAATTTATAACTACCATGTCATAAGTTTTTTATTTTAGTGAGTTATTTTTATAACATTTTTAATTGAAAAAAAATGGTAATATAATGTCTAAACGCTAGAAACGACATATATTTTCAAAGCAAATTAAAAATCTGCGCACGCAATGACGTCACTGCGCGAACCGGACGCAATTAAGACCGTCTAGATATCATACCTTTCGTTTATTATATCATGTTCAATATTAAGGCGGTAGGTGTAGCATCTAATGTATATACCAAAGCTATATGTACGTTTATTGTTCTCTTGGTTGAGGTTTTATTCTTGCCATAGTTGTCAGTACATAAGTAGAGAGTTTGAAACGTTTTTATTTTAGTTGCCTTTGTAAAAAATAGTGGTAATTATTTAGTGTTAGTAGTGGTGGTTTCCTGTTCGATAATAAGGAGCACTGGAGTAAGTAGTAGTTTGGTGTTTAAAGATTGGTTCATACAAAAACATTGAATATAACAATATTAACTTAACTGTAATCACATTTTGGCGGATTTGCTTATTGAATACATATACTGTAAAAGCAATAAACTAATAACGTATTATAATTAAAGTTAATATGCTTAACTCTTATTAAACTAGTTTTATTTTATTGCAATTCGCTTTTTAATAAATAAAACAAAAAAAACTGTATTGTATTAGGAACTAAAAGAAATACAATCCTAATTAATCTAGTTTACACCTCTGTATCTTTCTTTGTCTTTTTTTGTACCAAAATTCGATCAAAACTGATCGTTGAACGGGCCGGTGCCTGAACACAAATAAAAATGGGAATACAAAAATTATTTGTTTTTCTGTGTCTATCTTTATGTTGAACCAATAACGTATCAACCGTTGAACGGACCGGTTTCTGCCTCTGGTGTAGCCGGCGACTGGCCGAACGAAATACGAATATTCGAAATATTTCGAATATCTGGATGTTCCAATATCATTCAACAAATCATTCGAAAGGTTCCATCACTAATTGCTTAAATCTATGCCATATTTAGAAGTATTGCCAGGTCTCATGCTTTTGCATAAGATCTCATGTTTTTTAGCTTACAATGAGAAAAAAAATTATTAGAACGGTAACTAAAACTAAAAACAATAAACTGGTCATAAAGGTATTCAACCACTAATTACTTAAATCTATGCCATATCTAGGAATGTTGCCAGGTCTCATGCTTTTGCATGAGATCTCATGTTTTTTAAACAAATCTCATGCTTTTTAGCTTACAATGAAAAAAATAAATTTTACTTAAAAAATGATTAGAAAGGTAACTGAAAACTATAAATAATAAACTGGTCATAAAAGTATTCGGTTTGAGACACAAAAAAGTTGTCCCTAAAAATTTACAATTCGATATTTGGCGTCGTTTGATCGTGCTTAATAATCATGAATTGCAAATTCGCGGCTAGGTTGAGTGTCGCATGATACGGTTATTCCCCAAATCTGAAAACGGCAATATTTTTTTACGCCGGCGCCGCGTCGTCATATGATTAAAAATTAATGTGTAATATTCTGATTGTAATTTAATTTTTAAACTCTCATAACACGATAAGCGTCTTGCTAGCAGGGACGCACCCTCAAAACTACAAAAAAAAAAGGATTAGGGGAAGCCGTATCTCCGTCCCTGCTTGCTAGAGGTTACTACAGCGATTATTGCTTTTTTAAACTCGTGCTTTTATCAAGAATTTCTCATGCAATATTTCTGAGAACTGACAACAACAGTTTATACATTGAAGTGTGAAATCAATGGAATCAGTGTTGCCAATCTCAAGTACACTTTAATAGGACAATTATTACAAAAAATATAGTATATTTAAAATCATTATAGTACATATTTTTGCAAATTAGTGTTATTATTCATTGAACAATTTGTAGGAAAGAGTAGTAATTTTTGATGAAAATCTTAAGACCTATAACTATATTTACATAACCGTTCATATATTAAAACGATTAAGTGGAAAGGCAATTCAATTTCAAAATAATATTTACATATAATATACCAGCCTACTCCTACAAGAGCTAAACTTTGCACTCAGTGGCATACCCTTGCAAGGTTTTTCAATTTCCGTCATTTTTTGGCCGCTAACTATTTTCTCCTGATTTCTCGGAAACTGTACGTAGAATCGAAATAATAAATATAGATGATATACCTACCTACTAGAGCTACACTTTGCACCCAGTGGCGTACCCTTACAGGGCTGTTAAATTTCCATCATTTTTGAGTCGCTAACGATTTTCTTCTGATTTCTCGTAAACTGTACATAGAATCAGAATACTATTTACAGTGAATATACCTGCCTACTAGAGCTACACTTTTCACTCAGTGGTGTACCCTTGCAAGGTTTTTCAATTTCCATCATGTTTTTGCTGCTAACTATTTTCTTCTGATTTCTCGGAAGCTATACACAGAATCCAAACAATATCTATAGGAAATACATCTGCCTACTAGAGCTTTTGAGCCCTGTACGTCACTGGGTGTAGCGATAGTAAGCAGCTATATGTCCTGTATATATTATTTTGATTTTATGTATAGTTTCCGAGAAATCAGAAGAAAACAGTTAGGAGCCAAAAAATAATGGAAATTGCAAAGTCCTGCAAGGGTCCGCCACTAGGTGCAAATTAGCTGTAGTAGACAGGTATATACCCCGTATATATTATTTTGATTCTAGGGTTCGCCACTAGGTGCATAGTTTAGCTCCAGTTCGACTGTTCTATTATCCTCACCACTTTAGACTACGCGCGTATTTAAAATCTGATTTTCGAGCATTTTAGGTTAGCACAACATGTGATTTTATGACTTTAATGAGATGATTTATGGTTTAATGATGGTTTTATCGATGAACTCGAACTAACCTAGAACCCAACGGGACAGATCCACCAACCAACCATACCAACAATATAGGTTCAGTTAAAAAAAAACATGTGTTAATGTAGATTCACTTTTTACATGACCCCAATAAAAAAGGCCTAACCAGGACTAACCAAAACACTACTACATACAAAACTCTACTTTTCTATTCGAACAGACATCCATTGCAATAAATTGTAATGAACCCTACCACTTAGCCAAGAGGCTCTGGCAATTGCAGGAAACTTGTTTATACTCCGCCCAAAGAAACGACGAACCAATAGGAAACTAGTAGGGCTGTTAGATATACCATTCTTATGGTATTTATACCGAAACTGCATATTAGATTAATTTTAAATTTTGTGCAAGCATTAAGTGTAACATAGAGATAATCTGGTAAAATTGTGGCACTAATGGCAGATGGCGAAACAAAATGGCGACCAAAAAAAAATGTTTAAAAATCAACCCAAAACAATCTTTTTATTCAATTGAATTTGTAAATTTATATTTTGAAGTTTGATATCTCTATCTCTTTCCATAAAGTGATAAACTTATATGGTACCAAACCAGCAAAAAGACAAGCAACACCTATTTTGACATTCTCTTTACTTAGTGTTTTATAAAGTTCTAGACATGAATGTTTTTTTTTTAATTTGAAAATACATTGAATTAATCGTTATAAAATATATATTTTGATATGATGAAGCAATAGACATATTTGAAGTAAGAAATATGTTTTCTATTTAATTTTCTTATGCTACGTGTCTTAGATATGTTATTTTTATATTATTTACTATGTGATTACACATATTTTTGATGCCCTCAGATAAGTAATTGTGTGCCAACTTTAATATATTTTCAATTCTTTTGATTGTGTTTAAGTGAATAAAATTATCGCTTTTGCTTACGAAATCCTATATGTAGAGAAAAATAATACAGTAATAAAAATCATATCCCAATGTACGGCACAAGATCCAAAAGTTTACTCGTTTTTAACTCATAAAAATTTAAATTCGCAAGTGACAAAGTTTGTATCAATTTCAATAAATTTATGCAGTTCAGGACACAATGCTATTCTTCTCAAAATCCACAGAAATCGTCTGAATAGCATTAGGTAACGAACCGTGGAGAATCTTTTAAAGTCCTTTCTTTATAGTTTATATAACGGATTCGATGGAATATAAAAACATGTGGCTTGCGTTTCTTTTCTTTTTGCAAAAAGATTATTTCAAATCCAGTTTCTTAAACGTATTTTGATAACAATAAAGTGAGTTTAGGAAATATGTAAATATGAAGGCAAAGCTGCAAGATCAAAGGATTTTTTCTAGAATAAAAAAGAAGTTATCTAAATTATCATTAGTTCAGAATGGAAGAAATATTTTGACATAGTTTTGGCAAGACAAAAAATTCTGGTCAAACCATGTAAATTTGGTGTTCAACAATTTATATGCAAATGTCCTCTCATTTGATGAGTTCGGTCCTAAATGCAGATTAGGCTGTCATCAAACGCGTTTAGAGAAGGTTTGCCAAAAGTATAACAGGAATAAAAAGTCAGTGAGATTAAGAACTCTGACAGTTTTTTAGATTTTATTGATTCAAAGGATTGTGATGAGGTATACACGATGCGCATTCTACCACTAACAGCAGATAGTCGCACGAATTTGGATATGTTTAGATTTTATTAAACAGATCCTTTACCAACTAAGTGACGTTACTTAGTTGTTTCTCGGACACGAATGGACATGAATGTTAATTGTGGTCACTTTTTCTCGCAGCTGTGAGCAGTTTATTATTATGATTACTGGTTCAATGGACCGAAACAAACAAAAATGTTAGAACGTTAAAAAACGATTGTTCTCTAAAAAGAAAGAAAGGAGAAAATATTCTAAAACAAAGGAAATTATACACCCAGGTATTTTTTAAAACTTCAACATATACCCTAAAAAATATATATATACACTCTATTTTAGTAGTGCTCTAAAAACTCAAGGAAGACACAAAGGGGGTATCCAGATACAGATATAAATAATAAACTGCCTTTAAACGCTATTCTAATCAAATTACCTTACTGCAAACCTTATATAATTGTAAACGGTTACGTTATTTATAAATTGTTATATGATACCTTTACCATGATAAAGCGCGTTTACTAGAAGGCAAATTCAGTTTTAAATTCTCCAGAAAAAACGTATGTCTATCATGAATTTTTCGAAAATAGCCCTTTAAGTTAAAAAAGGGGATGTTTACTTTGTTTTAGATAACTATGTATAAAACTTAATGTTCTAATTTATTTTTAGTGACCACAATAGTATTTTTGGGGAGGTGTTTTAGGTTGGATGATGGTCAATGAAACGCACATAGAAAATCTATTGTCGTTCTGATTACAACAATAGATTTTCTATGTGCGTTACATTGGCCATCATCCAACCTAAAACACCACCCCATAAACATAAAACTTAATATATGAAAACTTAAAATTATGTTTAAAACCTTCCACAAAGCACAAATTATAGAAGAAAAATATCATTTAGTGATATATCGGGAAATCGGGCTGGTCAGAAAATAGTTTCTGTTCCTGCCCTGCCATAAATCGGTTTTAAAACATCATATTTAGATATTCCTAAATCAACACTTAGTATGAGCAAGTCAGCCATTTATTAGAACCAAATAATTTGCTGTTACAAAAGGTTCCGATACGAGAAATTAACTGATCAGGTCTTGTAATGGAAGTGTCGATTGGTCAGTAAAAGCAATATTTCTAACACAATTTTCATTATTATCTGCGATTCCGATGATAATTTCGTAATCATAAAACATGCAATAATCTAAAATTACGGGAAAAACTTCGATAACATTTCATTACCATGTATTATTGTTATACATTTTTCTTAAGTACTCGTAAAACCCGCTTTTCAATGTTTGGACAGACCACGAAGGTCTGAGGCAAATGTATAATGTACCGTTACATTATACCATGGTTGCCTCAATTCCTCCACATCCTGCAATATAGAGCGCGAAGTTAGAGTTTCTGTCGGCATTCTCCAAATACCAAAACATGGTTTCGCACTTCTCAGTACCTATTATAAAGAATACGATGGGACTACCACGGCCGTTATTAAATCGCTACAACAATTGCTACCTACTTTTTGCAGCCCGTCTTAGGACAGTGCATGGAGAAGCGTCTAGCCTAACAAAATTCTTTTTCGTCACTTTGTCTTCCGCAGGCGTTATTGGTTAAGGTTACATTATCCGACGGAGTATAACTAAGTTTTGTTAAATTTTCGGTGTGAACCTCGTGGCTTAATGGTAGGGTCAAAGTTTACAGAATCAAATATTTAATTCTGTAAACTTTGGTAGGGTTCTGCAGCTGCATTACAAGGGATGTCTGTTCTAATCTCGGTTCGGACTATGACTTTTTTATGTAGTGTTTTAAAGATCGGATTTCTTTTTGGTTAGGCCTTTTTTTGAGGTGATGTAAGGAGTGTATCTTTATTAAAACTTGTTTTTTTTAACAAGATCTGTACTTTTAGGTGGACCTGTCCTGTTTTTTAACCGACTTCATTCTCAATTCGGCCTTTATGTATTTTTTTTATGTTGTCTAAACGGTTTGGCCGATTTTGATGAGTCAAACGCCAAATTATAGAGGACGTTTCTCTGGTGGTTCCATATATTTTGATTTGAAATCCGTTCACCCGCTTTTTCTGTAATCTATATTCTATACTAATATATAAAAGACTTAGTTGACTGACTCACTGACTGACACACTCATCACGCTCCAGCTCAAACCGCTTGAGGTAAGGCTGAATTTTGGCACACAGGTTGATTTTAGGGTGTAGAGGTTCGATAAGAAGGAATTTTCCAAAACTCAAATTTCAAGGGGTAGAAACCACCCCATAAATATTAGAATATTTTTTATTTAAAAAACGTTCAGTTTTTCGGAAAAACGCTTGAACACGAGTTTTTTATTTACTTTTTTACATATTTTAGAATTTTTTAAAAATTCATACAGGGTGTTCAAAGGGGTGAAACAACCACTTAAATAATACAATATTTTTTATTTAAAAACCGGTTAGTTTTTCGAAAAAACGCTTGAACACGTGTTTTTAATTTATTTTTTACATATTTTAATATTTTTAAAAAATTCATACAATGTGTCCAAAATGGTAAAACCATCCCTTAAATATTATAATATATTTTATTTAAAAAACCGTCTGATATTCGGAAAACGCTTGAACGTAATATGCTTTATATTTAATATTTTTACATATTTTAAAATTTTTTAAAAACCCAGGCAGGGTGTCCAAGGGGCTGAAACCACCCCTTTAATATTATATTCTTTATTTAAAAAATGGTTAGCTATTCGGAAAGACACTTGAATCGGTGCTTTTTATTTTATATTGAAATATGTAAAATATTACATATTTTAACATTTTTTTACAAATTCGTACAGCGTGTTTGAAAAAATCGGGTCATTGACTAATTTTTGTGATCTTTCTCAAACCGTTTGCCGTTGAAAACTGAGCTTATGCAAACAGCTTGATTTTAGAGTGCAGAGGTTCGATAAGAAGGGATTCTTCGAAACTCAGTTTCCAAGGGGGTGAAACTACCCCTTAAATATTACAATAGCTTTATTTAAAAAACTGTTAGTTTGTTTTTTTGAGCACGGCATATGTCAGTCAAATCCAAGTCAAATCAAGTGCATTACCCATTACACCAAACAGAGTTTTGAAAAACTATGATCGATTTATTCTCACTACTCACGGCTGTATATACCACGTATCCCTTTAGATCCGTCAGACTATCCTTTTCAGTTTAAACGTGTACAGTTTCCTTTAAAGCTTTGTTTCGCCATGAGAATTAACAAAGCTCAAGGGCAATCCTTAAGTAGAGCTGGAGTAGACTTGCGCTACGATTGTTTTTCCCATGGTCAACTCTATGTCGCATGCTCTAGAGTAAGTTCGCGTAGTAGCTTGGCTATTTTACAGCCAGAGAATACAAAAAACGTGGTTTATAAAGTGGTACTCAAATGAGGCGATCTTTACATCCCTCTGATTATAGTTATATACGCGAACGAAGTCGCGGCTATCCGCTAGTAATAATATAAAAAAAACACATGTAAAAGGGCGATAAGGGCACTTTTATAGTTAAATTTACATTTTTTTAAATACTCTTTTCAAACTAAAGCATTGAGATGTATAATCGATATACCTACGACCTCATTTGCTAAAAGGTATCTCTTTTGCTACCCCGTTATGTAATTTTATGTTTACAGGGTGACCATGAAAATGTGCAACCCCAAAATCTAGTGTTTTACTTGACATTTTCGAAAAATGAATAAATAAAACGTTATTAACCGACTACCCCCATTATAATTTTTACCCGACTTCAAACAAGGAGTAGGTTATCAGTTTGACCCTATGTATTTTTTTATGTTTGTACATCGATTACTCCGCGATGCTTTGTCCAATTTGGTCGAAATTTTCAGGGGACATTCAGGATAATGCCGGAGTGATCCCAAATCGAGCATATTTACAAAAATTATTAAAAGTGCCGGAATGGCGGCCATTTTGTTGTTTTTTTATATTTATACATCGATTACTCCGCGATGGTTTGACTAATTTGGATGACATTTTCAGGGGACATTCAGGATATTGCCGGAGTGGTTGCCGGAGTGGTCCCATAGCAAGTATATTAAAAAAATGTTAAAAATCGCGGAATGGCGCCATTTTGTTTTTTGTGCCAAGATATATTGCAAGAAGTTTTTTAATATTCTATTATCTATCATTATAACAGGAAAACAATATGATGATTAAAAATATAAAATAATGTGCTTTTTTTGAAATGAAAGACCCTGTAATTTTATTTTCAGTAGATAAATCCTTTTTTCCTGATTCTAAGTCTAAAGATTTTTGGCATCTTCAAATCAAGAAAAACTTGCGCCAAAAGACCAAGGAGTATGACAGAGATTCTCTTTTTCTCTTCACCACATTTATCTTATCACGTAGTTCTTCCCTATTTCCTCGTTTATTTTTGAAGATAAAGGTATCAAACGAGTAAAATTGTGGTACTATCAAGATGGCGAAACAAAATGGCGGCCAAATGAAATGTTTGTAATCGTGAAAATAATCACCCTCTCAGAGTCTACATATCTTCACGTTTTAGCGTCCCTAGATACCAAAAAATTTGTTTTATCAATTCCGTATATCCGTGTGTCTGTCTGCCAGTTCGCGGCATAGCTTAAAATCTACTTACCAGATAGACTTCAAATTTTAGTCAAAAATTATCGGTCATATATGGATGGCCTGGTAATATTTTGGTAAATATCCGTAACAAGATGGCGGCCTAGTGAAACTTTAGAAAAATTATTACTAAAAAACTAATTATCTAATTTATCTCAAATTTGCACAAAAATCAAGTATTATTAGGAATGAACTAGTAACGTTTTCGTCTGAATACAAGATAGTCAAACCAAATGGTGGCCTAATAAAATATTTTAAAAAAATCAGCCTGAAAAACTACTTATTAGATTAATTTAAAATTTTGTGCAAGCATTAAGTGTCATATAGAGATAAATTGGTAAAGTCAACGTAAAAGAAAAATTTAATTCAATTGATTTTAAATTTAGCAGAAAAAATAAATATGATATAGGGATAAACTGGTAGAAATTCCGCATGACGTAATAAACTAAATTAAATTGGATCACACTTCACTATTTCTAATAAAAGGAAATATTCATAACGAGGGAAGTTCCGGGTAAAGAAAATTTTCCGATTTTTCTATTTTAAATTTAATAAACATAAATTGGATTGTAAGATTTTTTTACGTAGGTGTACCCTCTCTATCACGCCGTTCAGTTAATTTTTAAAGTCAAGAGAACCAGTGGCGGCTCATAGATTTAAGAATGGGTGAAGCGCATTGTAGCTAGGTGCACAGCGCCGCAGACAAAAATATCGCAGGCGAAAATTTTTCGGGGGCCACGCCGAAAGTGGCTATTTTTTTAACCTTTTTATGAATAGCTTTATCCATAGCTTTGGAGCGTTTTTTAATACTAAGGGGAAATAATATGAATTTATAAGATTTTAAATATAATTTTTTGTTCTTTAAAAACAGTTATGTACCTATATCTGAAAGCTAATTTCAATTCGATTCGATTGATGCAAAACTGTTTCCGCCTCC
Organism: Kuschelorhynchus macadamiae; assembly: GCA_030620095.1. Lineage (NCBI taxonomy): Eukaryota > Metazoa > Arthropoda > Insecta > Coleoptera > Curculionidae > Kuschelorhynchus > Kuschelorhynchus macadamiae. Next base: position 1,009,078 of record JAUTXW010005407.1, read on the forward strand.
GATGATCCGAACGCACTAATTTACATTAATTCTATCACAAGCGAACAAGCACCTGCAGCCTGCAGCAGCAGTTTGACGCCGCTCCCATCTCTATTTGGCTTACAGATATTCACCATTGCGTTGCCATAGCAAGCGGGGGGAGTCTGATGCGGAACTTGTTACTGCTGATTGTGATTCCTCAATGGGCCGCTCTTATGAAAAGGTGTTCAGCCCGCTATGTTTTTAAATCATTATTATTTTATGAGTATATAACGCACTAGTTTTGATACAAAATAATAGTATAATTAAGTAAATAATGTGAATTTATATAAAACATACTACATTTTTATAATAAACATGTAAAATAAAATGCTTAATATTTTAAAAATATTTTATTTTTAAGTAAATTGATTGGAAAATGTAGGTGAAGCGGCGCTTCACTCGCGTCCCCTGGCGAGCCGCCACTGATGAATTCTACATCATCAGGAAACATGCCGCAAAGTAAACTTTGAAGTGTGTAAAGAGATTGTTATTATAGTGCACTATTAGACTTGACACTATAGAAATAGAAAAACAAGATGATTTAAATAAAAGAGCCGAATTATTAAAATTACTAACAGTATGGAAAACAAGAGTGTATAAACCAACAACGGAAAATATAAATAATGACTAACGACCGCCAAGTGATCCCCAATAGGTCATAAATCTCAGTAGGCGATGTTTCGATATCTCCTAGACAACTATGCTATTTTATAAAAATAATTGACATTTTACTTGATATGACATACATGCTGAAAGGACTTGAAATATATTACTTTTTTTACATCATGAAATATATTGCTTTTTTTGCAAGTAAGCGCTTTCTATAAGTATAAAACGTAAGTTGTCAACATGTTTTTTAGTACGAGAATTTAACTGACATTTTCGAGTAGTATTCGTTTAAAAGTTCTTTTAGTAGCTAATAGAAACTCTTCAGCAAGGTAAGTTTTATATCTTTTACGTAAAAACAAATTTAATATGATACAAGTTTTTTATCTATTAACTTAAACAAGATTAAATAAATAAATGGGGACCTTATTTTCTTGGGTCATCAATGAAAACAAAATTTTTCACATTCAATCCATGTTTCGCTCATTGCGTTGAGCTTTATCAAGATTTTTTCAAGTCTCCTGATTCATAAAAAGTTTTTTTTCATTAAGAAAATAGTAAAAACATTTACATTGAAATGCTAAACGGTTTAAAATCACTAAAATTGCACACTTTATAATAAATTTAAACCATACTTTTTAAGTACTTTTTAAAAACCATCTTTGATAATGTAACGACTTAAAATATTATTACACTATACAGTGTGTCCCAGATTTGCTTCTCTATACAGGGATCTCGGCTCCTATTATACCTACAGCAATGTAGGTATAATAGGAGTATAATATCGGGGAAAAACCGAAAATGGCGGATTTTGTTTTTGGCCAGTATATCCAGACCGCTAAATTTGACAGCTGCCAAAATATGACATTATTCGGACACATTTTTAAGGCAAATAAGATGGCGTATACGACACGTCTTCATTGTTTTTTGTTAACCCGCAACCCGCCTCAACTTTCATTTTTCTTATGGTCGCCATATTGGATTTTTCGATTTTTGGAAAGAACCTAAAATTTCCAGTCTATTGATATGTCACAAGTGCATTAAAGATTTTAGTATCATCGAAATATTACACTTCGTAAAGTTCGGTTTCAGTTTATTCTAAGGAGGCCATGATTTAAAGTAATGTTAGCTCTGAATGGTTTTCTGAGGCCATGATTTATCTGTAACAAAATTGGATTTTCACTTTGACGTTAAGTTAAATAGTTGAAAGTATCAAAGCTGTATTTTAATAAGTAGTAGGTACGCTTTTATCCCAATAAAATCATAAATCTGACACATAAATTGTCAAAACTTATAGAAAATGGCCGGCATTCCGTATTCAAATGAAAAGAAGGTTGACATGTTAGCTCTGTACTTTCAATCATACAGAAACGCCGACGTTACCTCAGTAAGGTATTTGGAGATGTACCCCGAACGACGGCAGCCTCATAAAATCCAATTCAGGAAAATCGTAGTTAATTTAATTAACCATGGTGCCTTCGAACAACCTAGAAGCGGATACAATAATAACAATGAAAATCGAGACAGAAACATTTTACAAGCTATCAATGAAAACCCTAGTGCGTCGGTAAGAACTGTAGAACAGGATGCCAAAATCAACAGTATAGAGAGTTTTAAAAAAGAATAAGTACCATCCATACAAACCCATAATAGTACAAGGACTTAAGGAAACTGATTTTCCAAGACGACTATAATTCTGTGAGTGGTGTACTAGGAGATGTAATGAAAATCCTGATTTTGTAAATCATATCTTGTGGTCTGCAGCTTCACGAATTGTGGAGTCTTTAATAGACACAACCGTCATCATTGGGCTGTGCAAAATCCTCAAGAGGTGGCAGAGACACGTCTACAGATCAGATTTGGAAGTAACGTTTGGTGTGGGATCATTGATAAATTAATCTAACCAATCTTTTTTAAATAGGCACCAAATGATGGTCAAATAATAATCTTTTTTTTTTGTTTAGTTCTTTAATGATACTAAAAGAGTATAATCTAATAAAAAAAAGTAAAACGTTCTACTCTAGTCAGTCAACTTACTTTTTTGATATTGTATTACATTTTTATTCAATCATTTTGTATTGTAGTTTCGAACAACCTATAAAAATAGAATTGGGTTCTATAAATTTATTAACACTTTATCTAAATTTTTTGCGGATTTAGCTAATTCTCTAAAATTATTTTGATTGTCTGAATTTAATGATTTATTAAATGTCGAATTATTTTTCGATTTTCATTATGATTTATAGAAAGGCGTTCAGCTGTATTTCCGAATAATTTGAATTTTAAAGCGCAAGGGGTTTGTTCTTTTGATATTTTATGTTTTATTAAGGCACGGTGTACTTCTTTAAGACTATTATATCACTAAAATAAATTGATTTAGTATTTCCGAAATTAATATGCAATACCAACAAAATAATTTATTACGGCTATTACTTCCCGCTAACCAAATATGTTTTTCTTCTTCATAATAAAGCTGAATAGGTTTCACCTGTATACAAACTCATTCATTACGGGATGTTTCGATAATTATTTTTGGAAAGAAGAAAATATCTACTTTTTAATAAAGATAATTTTCCCTTTATAATTTATAGTTTTTAGTACCACCCGGCTGACATGCCGCCCTTGACTGTTGGCCACCTATTTATAAATTATTAATCATTTCAGGAAATCGACTTATTGGACCATTTTTGTTTGACTACAACCTAAACGGGCAGAGGTACCTAGAGCTTTTGCGAAACCAGGTTGTACCAGCCTTACGAGCTATTCTAACGGAAGATGAATTAAGAAGAACTTGGTTTCAACAAGACGGAGGTCCGGCTCACAATATCATTCAAGTCAGGAACTTCTTAAGATAGCAGTTTGACGAAAGAATAATTTCTTTAAATGGTCCAATATCTTGGCCTCCTAGATCCCCTGACCTGTCGCCCTTGGATTTCTACCTCTGGGGTCACACGAAGAATGAAATCTATGAGTTTGATCCCCCCGTGACCATAGAAATCCTGAGACAAAGAGTTCTGGACACATTTAGAAATATTAAGCGAAATACACTTACCAGGGTTGTACGAAACACAGTCACCAATTGTCAAAAATGTCTCGATGCAAATGGACGTCATTTTGCAGATTTGTAAATTAATGTTACCCACTTACAAAGTAGTTAGAGCTCATTTAGATTTTTTTAGTCGTTATTTACGTTCATGTTTTATTGAAAATTCAATGCGTTCAATACATTACTTACTTATTAATGTAATCTTGTGACAAATAAATCATGGCCTCCTTTAAAAAGATTGAAACCTAATTTACGAAGTGTGATATTTTGATGACACTAAAATCTTTAATGCACTTGTGAGATATCACTAGACTGGAAATTTTAGGCTCTTTCCAAAAATCGAAAAATTCAATATGGCGGTCATAAGAAAAACGAAAGTTGAGGCGGGTTGCAGGTTAAAAAAAAATAATAAAGACGTGCCGTATACTCCATCTTATTTGTCTTAAAAATGTGTTCGAATAATGTCACATTTTGATAGCTGTCAAATTTACCGTTCTAGATATACTGGCGAAAAACGAAATCCGCCATTTTCGGTTTTTCGCCGATATTTCCCAAAATTATTGATCGATCGTAAATCTGAAACCAGATATCGAATGCAATAAGTTTCCTCTAAAACTTTCCCTATTTCACCTTTGCTGTAGGTATAATAGGAGCCGAGATCCCTATATAGAGAAGCGAATCTGGGACACACTGTATTTAAATAAAATTAATGTGGTGAAATTATTAGACTGATCGGATTAATTTTTTGTCTATAAAAACTATATATTTATCTGATGCTTGGCACCTGTGAAAACAAATATTATTATTTTTAATTGATATACTGAGGCAAGTTGAAATTCTGTTTAAAATTTTATAGAAGGATGAGAAGATTAGATTATGAATTTGCATTACTCTCCGATTAATTAATTAAGTTGAAATATATTTGTTTTAAATCACTAATATACTTTTTATCGTTAACTGCTTGACCCTCCCTTTTTTATTTCGATCATTTCCTTGACTGTTTGTTAATTTATAATAATTTCTATCTTGCGCCAAAATCTCGCTTGCGTTAAAGTTGAACTCATCTTTTGTGTATATTCATGTTAATGCATTTTTAGTATATTTCTGGCCTTAATTTAATCCGGTTTTCTAAGCACTGTTTTCTCATACCGATATATTTTTTAGGATAATTTAAATGGAATTGAATAAACTACGTTTAATTTCTTTTTTTTGTGGAACATTCCTTTTTAATGGTGTATAAAGAGAAATTAATAAATTTTGTGCTTTATGCCAAGCAGTTATGTTATGTTTTAAAAGATATGCTTTCATTTTTTTTGGTTTTATATATATTTACATAGAAAACAACTTAAAATTAAAATAAGTCGTTTAAAATTATCAATTTTCAAAAGGCCCAAATTTTAACTTTAAATTTTAAACTGAAAATATCATAAAATAGTTATATGCATAGTATACAAAATGATTGGTAAAATTAAACTTCGTGCCCTTAAGAACCCCCTAACCCCTATTAAACTTTTTGCCATTAGTCCCCCCTCCTCTGCTATATACTTCACTCATTATCACAAGGAACCTTTTGTGCCAAGAATAAAGATGATTTAATTAAACTTTATAATAACCTGAAGCAAGAACAGATTCATTGTACGTCAGGTTGCGGCGAAATGACATTTATTATGTATCAATCTTTCATAATTATTTTTAATTATTTAAGCGCTTAATCGTAATAAAATGTATCTTCTATTACTTAATCCAACAATACTCCATTCGTAACACAGCACGAATGAACGAGTCTACTTTGTTAATTTACCCCAAAATGTTAGCACTGTCTCAAACCAAGTCAAGTTTCACGAGTGCCGTCCACAATTAAAATCCCTTTAAGGATTTAATTAAGTTGGGCTTTGCGTAGGAATAGGTTTACTTGGTTTTGCACCTCTCCATTAGTTTAATATAGAAATGTTAACTTTGGAGTATAAATTATAGTCTATAAAGATTAGCTCCATTTTCTATTTAGGCCATTCTATTTAATTCCACAAGTATTTGCCTTAAATAAAATATTTACCTTAAGTAAATGAAAACCACTTGTTTAAAATTTCCACTTAATTTATTTTACAAAAAATGAAACACCTGCCAGTTGTTTCGCTGTTACACTGTGGCTTTATCAGATGTTAGATCTTAAATAAAAATGTAACCCAAACTGTAGGTCTTAAGTACATGAACCCGCTTTGCAGATATTATACAGGTAAAATGTTCTGGATTTTCCGTTGTAGCCTAATAAAGATTTCAATTCAATGGGGAACTATTTAGGTCAAAATATTAATCGGTTGTTATTTTTATGTTTGTTTATTTCCATACTTTCTAGTAAATTAAGTTTTTTAATTTTCCGTTCTACATGTAAGATTTCAAAGTTCTCATCGGAAGTATGAATTTCCTGAATTAAATATTTAGAGTAATTGGAATTATCTTTCAGTTGCAGTTATTTTTATGTATAAGTGAAATTGGGTATTTTCTTTGAATTTATTAGTAGGATAAACTTACACTAGTGGGTTTTTATATTGCTTCTTTTTTACTATTTTGTTTTAATTTATTTAACTCTTTAGTATAACTAGTTACATAAAAATGATATACCAATTAGACCAGCTGTTTCCTATATTTCAGCATCAACAGTAGTTTTTTCTAATAAGTTAATAAACATTTTAATAAAATATTGCAATTTTACACCTAAATATCGACTAATAAGTAAAATCAATTATTTAACTATTCCAAGGAACGCCAAACTGATATCCTTTGATGTCCAAAATATATTCCCTAGTATACCGCCATCGGATGTTATACTGTTAGTTGAAGAACAAAATAATCTTAACCCATTTTATAAACAGGATATCTTAGAGTCCTTGTCGACCTGTTTGGATCAAAATTATTTTGAATATGACAAGACTATTATATAAATAAGGAAGCTTTAATAATGGGAAACCCTGTAAGCCCAATTTTAGCTGAGATATGTATGGATCAGTTAGAAACTAAAATTCATTAATATTCCCTTAGTAAAAATTTCATTTATTGGTATAGGTATGTTGATGATATATTAGCGTGTTTTACTGGTACTGATAGACAATTAAAATCATTTTTAGATTATATAAGTAACCTACCCAAAAATATAGATTTTACAATTGAATTAGAGCATAATAAAGAAATTAATTTCTTAGACTCAACAGTAATTATTAAGAACAATAAACACGAATTTCAAATTTTCCATAAGACCTCTCATAGAGACATTACAATACATAATATTTCTAATCATCATTTTGCACATAAATATCAGCATATCATAGTTTTGTTCATAGATTGATCAACATAGCTCTAACAATGAAAATTATACTAAACAGTTAAATTTAATAAAACAAATAGCGGTTAATAACGGTTATCATGAAATTCTTATAGACAAAATAGTAAAAAAAAAATAGATAAAAGCATTACGGTTAGTTTATCCTACTAATAAGTTCAACGAAAATACTCAATTTTCTACTGTCACTTATACAGGCAAACTAGCATCAAATGTTACTAGGTTTTGTTAAAAATAAAGGTGCAACTGTTCCTTTTAGGACTAAGAGACTTGGTAGAGTAGTAGTAGGTAGTTAGTATAAAAATAATAAGACGAATACCAAAAAACACAGTAACTTCGGTCTTTACAAGTTAAATTGCGTATGTATGGAAATAAACATCCATAAAAATGACAAACCATTATCAAGCAATCAATTGGACTTAAATAGTCCCCATTTTTAACAAACGACCGCGAAGACTATTCGTCTCACACTCAGGGACGAAAACGTGGTGTGGGGTATGTCATTTCAGAAAACCGTGTTTTTCGACATTTTCGCGGTCATATCTCGTAAACTATTAGAGATAGAACATTTAATTTGATGCCTATTTTTAGAGGAGATGTACCTTTTGATACTGAAAATGGTACCGCAAAGTCGAGCAAAAAAGTCATCTTCGGCGTAAACACGGTTGAAGTCGCAATTTTAATTTTTTTCTGACGAAATTTTCTGGAACGATGGTTTTTCTGGTCTTAAAAAACCCCATTGTTTTTGGTTGGGTTTCGATTTCGTTTTAACGATTTTACGATTTTTTTTCGTTCAAAAAAAGGGTGTTTTTGGGCGCTTATATCTCAAAGTAGGTAAGTCCTATCGAAATCTTCCAAGAGACATTTTCCAACAAAAATCTAAATGCACCTCTGTCGGAAAAATTGCGAGAAATAGAAATTTTTAAGAAAAACTGAAATTTCTTCGAAAAAGTCATACAAATTTTTTTTAGTCACTTTTTCTTTTTTATAAAAAAAAGTACTAAGTACGGTACAGGACGCTTACGGTGCTTAAAAAGCTACGCAAAATTAACTGTTTAGGAAGGGTTCTGGATTATATGCAGATGATGCACTAACGAGGTGAAGTTTGCACCAAAGTTCCGATATATTTAAGCCTGTAGGGTATTTTTTTACGAAACAGGATATTTTTAGGTAGACCGTGACCAAATTTCGAGTTTATAGCTTTAACGATTAAATTACTGCAATTTTTTAATGTTGATAATTTAAATTCCAACTTTAACCTCATTTTGCCGCTTACTGCGAATAGTAATCGAAATAATTTCCAGACCCGCGATGCAATTATTTGGCTACAAAAAAACTCTAATAATATTTTCCCTCTACCAAGTGGGTAAAAAGTCGATTTAAAGAAAAAAGTGCACATATCGGTCCAAAATCGATAGGTACCGGTCCATATACGACCCAAAATGATAGGTGGCCTTGGCCTAGGATGATAATAAAATTTACACTACAGAGATATTAGGCATCTCAGTTGTGATAAATGTCACGGCTGAGTTCTGGTTTATTTAAAGGAAATATTTCTCTGATATTTTTTATCGCTTCCATTTATATTTGTGAATTTAGGCGTTAAAGAGTCGTTTTTACGATTTGTGTTTTAAACTTACGTTAAAGTGTATGTGTTGATTAGTATATATACGTTATACTATTTTAAACTTAGTTTAAGTGTATGAGAATTTTCATTGTGTTCAGAAAACTCTCTTCTGAGAAGAAAACTGTGTTCTTCAACGAGAATTTATCTGAGTTATTGAAAAATCGCAGAAAATATAAACGTGGTTCAAGGCATCTGCTCAGGCAGTTTCTGTGAAGTGACCACCATATCCGTCATATAATGTGTTTGGCTATTATTATTTTTTAAAACAAACATCGAAGTTTTGCAGTTAGTAATATCCTACTATCATATTTTACATATATTTGATAACGGCGATGTATTTTAACAATATGATGATTATTTATTGTGTTTTGAACGTTTTTATTTGATTAATAGGTGTAAATTTGAATACGTTCTTCCGAAGAAGTTATCGGCTTATGAAATTCTCATTTTCTTTACTGACTAAGTCAATGCTTGAACTGTACTATTAAATTTGGTATACTCATTACCGGAATAGGTTTAGCTTTTTGATCTTTTTATTTTTATTTTCAATTTTGTATCTACTTTACCGATTATTTCTGAAAAATCGTAAAATCGTGCATGTATTATGATGGGAAAAAAATAATGATTTTCCGTCTCTCTATAACACATTTTATCTTCTCTAGCAAAAGCTTAAATCTGCTGTTCAAACACTAAATGTGATACATTGTTAGTTTTGTGAGATCGAATGCTTTTTAAAAATTAAATAAAAAATCCGGGTCCATATTTAAAAAAATGAAGCTGAAAATGAAACTTCGAAGATAAAACGTCGGATTTTAAATCTGAGTGTGTCATCTTGTAGAGGAAAAAAAGTAGCTATAAATATGCAATTTTTTTTACAATGTCTTTTCAAATTCAGCTAGAAAAAAAAAAGCAAAATACGTTTTTTTTCAAAAAGATATACAAAATGGACGATTTAGAAAGGGACTTGGAGTATATACAGGGGTTGCAATTACGAGATGAAGTTTGCACAAAAAAACTGTTTTCTTTTTCTTTAACTTATAAACTACTTTTTTTTAAATAAAAAATTTTCCCCGTAATTTCATTTTCAAATACGGTAGGTACGCTTTATTGAGGTAATTAAAAGAAATGTCAAAAAAAAATGTTTTCCCCATAACTTCTAAACTGTCTAAAATTTTTAGAAACGGATTTCACAGTTTCTTGTAACTTCAATGTCGTAATTTATTTTAGAGAAATATTTTTGCAGCTTTCCAAAAATTATTTTTTAAATAAGATTGATACAGATAGATGTATAGCATAATTGTATAATAGTATCGAAAATAAGTGAGTAGGACTAGACACGTAAGGTCGCGCACACGATTAATAGACGTACCCAGAATCCACAGGGACAACCTGACATATTACTTGTTAAATCTTTATTAGGCTATAACGGAAAATCCAGAACATTTTACCTGTATGATATTTGCAAAACCGGTTCAGGTACTTAAGCGCTGTGTGATGGCGGAAAAATCGTCATGTGTTTCATTTTTTTTTGTAAAATAAATTACCTCGAAATTTTAAACAAGTGTTACAAGTAACGGCTAGTTTTGTTCAAAATAAAAGCTAACGAGACTTTTTTACATATTTGCTTTCAAAAAACATGGCACTGGTTTCTTTTTGTTGTCTTATTTTAACAACTTTGGTGTGGATAGCGTTTAATAACGGTTATCATGAAATCCTTATAGACAAAAAGAGACAAGTAAAAAAGAAACAATACAAAAGAGCATTACAGTTAGTTTATCCTACTAATAAGTTCAAAGAAAATACTCAATTTTCTACTGTCACTTATACTGGCAAACTAGCATCAAATGTTGCTAGGTTTTTGCGTTTGACAGAAGATCAGGTTTATGTTTTAGTAGAGGTAATACGCTTATTAAACTTTATATACATTGGATTGCTGGACCTTAAATAGACGATTTACCTGCAATTTATATTCCCGAAATAAAAACTGGGACTGTTAACCATTTATTTTCGATGCGCAGATTTTTTCTCTGTACCGTACGACGGCGTAGTAATGCCACTCAAGAAACATTTATATCGAAGAATTTACAGATTTAATTTGTCATTTGCCAGATTTAAATCTTTAATCTATCAATGACAGAACAAATCTGTCAACGCAATTCGAAGAATTGACAAATTAAATCTATCAATTAATAGATTTTTTGTTAATTGGCAGAATTAATCTGTCAATTGATAGATTTAATCTGTCAATTTTTTGCTACAAATATTTCTTGTGTGGCACTACTCGTCGTAGAGCCTGAAATAATTATTCCCAAAATGTCAGTTTAACTAAGAAACTGAATTTTAAGAAATATTGTTGCCACCATGGGAAACGACGTCATCTATCTTCACACATCAATATAATAATATAATGTATTACCTTTTTATTAAATTCTTTCGAATAAATCATAAATCTTATATTTTTTAAATGCAAAACTTCCTATTCATTTTATTTAGTTTGTGACATCTGACGCCAAGGTTATTACCGAATAAAATAAAGCTCCGCTTGACTCCCTGTTCCTCTGCTGGATCTGATCCTAACATTCACATTTAAGCCTTATGTTAAAAAACTTATCGCATTTTTGAAAAGTAGGGGTTATACTTCGAGTAGACGATCCAAAAAATGGAAAATAAAAGACCGAGAATTAGCATAGTGTCATTAAAACGAAATTTTGTATTGCGTTTCTAACTATTTACACCTAAAGCCCGCTAATGACATTATCGCGAGTTACGTTGTGGTCGAAGAAAACACCCTTTTTAAAAAACGTCAAATTTTTATTAAAAGGTAAAATACAAGATTCAAGATCAAGAGCAGACTAACAAGTGATTCAATCACCGTCCTTTGCTTATATTTATAAGATTTCCTTATCTGTAATTGAATTTGTCACATTCAGCAATATGGGGAACGTAACTCCTCCATCCCTTAATGGGCATATAAACTGGAAGTTTTTATGACCTAATTATTTTAAAATAATTAATTAAATTATTATATCATTTATTTGGTCAGTATCTCTTAGTTTATTAAGTTTTAACTTAGGCCATAAATACTTGTACAAAATATACAATATTATAATTATTAAAATTACATATAGTAAAATTGTCCATAAACTTGTCTTATGATAATATACAGTGTCGGTTAAAAGTTTAGAGGTTTCAATTTTTTGTTTATTTATTTCGTTTTGTAGATCATCAAATTTTTCCAAGTTTATAGAATTTGTTTTCAAAAATCTTATATTATTATAAATAGTTCGGTTTGTAAAATTGAGTTTAATATTAGGCAATGGCACATTTAAATATTCGTTTTTTGAGTTTTTATAACTTTTAAGTATTATATTATTTATCTTAAGACTACATATAGGACTTAATTCAATTAAATAAGTTCCGTTTAGTAAAATAGTATTTTGGGTGTTTTTACAAGTTTCCATTGCTGTAATATCTTTATTTGTTATTACAACCCATTTTCCTTCGTCTATATTTTGAATTTCTAGGCTGTCTATTTTTACAGGAATTTGCTTACAATTCGTGATATTATGATAATATTTTAATAGCTGCATTTCGAAGGGTAATGTTTGAAATATATTTTCAGAATGTATATGACTGCATAAAAATTCATTTTCTGTGACTTTTTTGCATGGATCATTCGAGTATCCAAAATTCTTATCATTAATTATAAGATAATTAAAGTTGGGTATTATTATTTTGTAATATTCGCCATTAGGTGTGGGTATAGGAAACAAATGGAATTTATTTCTTTTCGACTAAAGCTATAATAAAAGTAAGCTATTTATTACGTCTTTTATTTAGGATTGATATTTTAGGACATTTTCTAAGTTTGTTCAAATTATGTAAAATTATTTAGTTCTTTTTGCAAATGATATAGCGATTTCTATATTCGCTAATGTGTCAAAAATATTTTGATATAGCATATATATTTGTGTTAAGATCATTTGAGTTCGGTAATAGTCGAAATCAGATATTTCTTGTAGTTCGATTTTGGTTAGTGTTTGTATAGTCTGATTTACTCGAAATTCTAGAATATTTTGGTTATGGGATATATTTTGTGATATTTCTTGAAAACCTTTTATAGAATTACTGAGTAAGGTCATTTGTTTGTCCATTGACAACTTGATGTTATTTTGATTTTGTTTTAGAATATTTATTTCATTATTTATTAAAATTGCATCGTTGTCGTCTAGATTGCCTGTTATACTTTTAATTATACTTCCTAGTCCGTCAATTAGCCCACGTTTCTGCCTACTTTGTTTAGGGGGTAGTATTTCATTTATTTGGCGTAATATTTTTTGTTTTTGGTTATCAATAATTATATAGGAATTATAGTATTCCGTATTATAGTCAGTTTTATTTTTCAAATGTAATTTTAACATATTATATTTTAAACTCAAGGATTTATATTCCTCAATTATACCTTTTATATTAAACACTTGAACAAATGTCCAGTGATTAATTGTCTTCTGGGCGTGTCCTAGTTTGTAGGGTAAGATGCCAGGGTTCAGATTTAAGTCGTGGTATTTTGGTCTGTCTCCTCGTGTGTAGGACCATCTGTAACAAGAGGTCTTTTTAGTTCTTTTATGTGTATAATTTCTGTCTTTTTTGGGTTTTTGATATTTTCAATTTTTACACGATTATGTTCAAGGATTTCTCTTATTATAAAGGGGCCACTAAATTTGGCTTGATTTTTATTTCTAGGGGACAGTTTTTTATACACTTTTTGATTAAGTTTAAATTCATAGGGTTTGTCACCTTTAGGGTTAGTTTTTTCTAGCAGTATTTCTTTCTGTATTTCGCTTTTCTCTGTGACAGTATTGTAAATGGCGTCTACTTTTTCTTTATGGGATAGTACATAGTCTGAGTAGAATGTTGTTGATATTAAGTCTAAAGGATCACGTGAGTTTGTGTGTCCTAAAATTAATTCATGGGGTGTATATTTGGTTGTACTATGTATCGAGCTATTATATGCTATAATTGCATACGGTAATAGTTCGGGAATTGGTTTATTTTTGTCTTTATCTTTTAGGATTCTTAAATGTTCGATTAATGTAGAGTGATATCTTTCTATAGGGCCATTTGACTCATGGTGTCCTGGGGTTGTAAAGTGAATATTTATTTTTTGGGCTTTTAATAATTCCTTTACTAATTCGTTATTAAATTCAGAGCCATTATCACTAACAATTGTTTCTGGGCATCCAAAGAATGAAAAATAATTTATAAGTTTGTCACATACTGACTTAGCATTTTTATCGTATACATAGGCTTGTCCGTATTTTGAAAATTTGTCAAATATTGTAAGGCAATTATGTTTTTCAAAAATAAATGTGTCTAAATGAATTATTTGAAAAGGTTTAGAAGGTGTTTCGGTTTTTACTAAAGGCACATACGATTTTTGTCTGCTATATTTTAGGGTTTGACATGTAACACAGTCATTTATAAATTGAGTGATTTCTTGTTTCATTTTACCCCAATAGTAGTTTTGTTTTAGTCTATCATAGGTTTCTGAAATTCCCCTGTGATTAGTTTTACTTTGATGTTGATGGGTCATCAATAAAATTTTTTCATCCTGTTCTTTAATATTATTGACTAGTTTTGTGCATCGTATTATTTTTGGTTTCTTAAAATTTTGTATATATATATATTTGTAAAAATTGGGATAAGTTCTTCATTATAAAAATATATATAACATGTTTTTTTATTATTCATGTAATCGCGAATAAATTCTTTAATGATACCAGGGTTTTCCGGTATTTCTACATTATTAATGTAATTCCTTTCGAATGTTTCGAAATCCACTTTTATTTTATGATGAGGCGATTTCTTTATTAAATATTGCAAAGGCTTATTGTTAATTATTTCGTCTAAGATATTTAATCCGGGGTTTTCTGTCTCATTTTGATTACTATGCACAGTATTGTCAGAAGTAATTAAAGCTGGTTGAATTTGAATGTCAGATAAAATGTTTATTCTTTGTTCATTGTTCGCTTGACCTACGGAAATTGAGGGTAATTCGTTATCTAAGTTTCGAACTTGATCTGAGTCAGGGTTATCTCTACTTGAGCTTGCAACTTGAGAGTCAAGGTTTTGTGTCACGGTTATATTTTCCGAAAGATTACGCAAGTATTCAACTATATCGTTGTCAGCGTCTCCGGGATTATTTAATACGGAATCATTTTCGTATAGATTTAACTGAATTCTCGATAAGGCGTCACAATTACTATTCAAAATGCCTTTCTTATAGATAATCTTAAAGTCATATTCATCTAGACGTAATCTCCATCTAGTTAATTTCGAATTTACATCTTTTTGATTAAATAACCATACTAAAGGTCTATGGTCAACATATACATAAAATTGTCGTCCGAATAAATAAGGGCGAAAATATTTACAGGCCCAGACTACGGCTAAAAGTTCCTTTTCTGTTGTTGAGTATCTAGTCTCGGTTTCATTTAATGTACGCGATGCGTAAGCTACCGGTTTATCATTAGGTAATGTTCCTTGAGATAGGATTGCTCCTAAAGCATAGTTACTCGCGTCTGTAGTTAATATAAATGGTTTTGTAAAGTCAGGGTACTGCAATATTGGCGAATTTATTAACAGGCTTTTACAATGTTCGAACGCATTTATAAATTCAGGCGTGTGCTCTACTTTAGAGTTCTTTTTTAGACATTTCGTCATTGGTTTTGTTATTTTAGCAAAGTCTTCTATAAAGCGTCTGTAGTACCCAATAAGGCCCAAGAAGGATTTTATTTCCTTTTGAGTTTTAGGTATAGGAAAATTTTTTACAGCTGATATTTTTTCAGGATTTGGTTTAATTCCGTTTGGTGTTACGATATGTCCTAAATATTGTACTTCTTTTTTCAAAAATTCAGATTTGTCTAGTTGTATTTTAAAGTTTGCTTCGCGTAGTCTTATAAATATTTTTCTTAGCTTTAAAATGTGTTCGTCTAGACTCGTACTGAAGACAATTATGTCGTCTAGATATACAAAGCATATTTCGTCCTGTAGACCTCTTAATATGTTGTTCATAACGCGTTGAAATGTTGCGGGGGCGTTCTTTAAACCGAAGGGCATTCTTAAAAATTCATAATGACCAAAGTCTGTACTAAATGCTGTTTTGGGAATGTCCTCTTTACATACTTCGATTTGATGAAAACCGTTAGCAAGGTCTAACGTAGAAAAATATTGTGCTTTCCCTAGTTTATCTAATATTTCGGTAATATTAGGCAACGGAAATTTGTCTGCAACACTTACATCATTGATACGACGTAGATCGCAAACCATGCGATATTTCGGCTTTCCTGAAGCGTCAAGCTTTTTTGGAACTATCCATATTGGTGATGAGTAAGGAGAATTTGATTCTCTTATTATATTTTGATCTAGAAGCTTCGAAATTTGATCTTTTACTTCTTTTTTATAAATTTCAGGGTATCTATAACTTTTAGTATAGATAGGAGTGTCTGTTGTTAATTTTATTTGATGTTTTATTGCGTTTGTAAAAGTTAAAGGTATCCCTTCACAATAAAAAACGTCTCTAAATTCAAAACAAAGTTTACGTATTTTTTGTTTTTCTTCATAATTACAATGGTCTAACCTTAAATTTTTTAAATTAGCTTTAAGTTGGTTATCTAGATCTCTATCAGATTTTTGTTCATTTGAATTATAATCGACGAAGTTAAGTTCATTCACATTTAATTTTTCTACTTCTAGAGGTTCAAGAAATTGGATTTTAATTGGGTTTTCTGTTGGATTTAGTATAGTTGTATAAGTAAGGTTATTTTTTATTTCTACTAAACATTCAGGAATTTCTACATTTCCGTATTTTTGGTAAGAAATTATGCCTGTTCCTTCTGTGATATTCACAGGTATTTCTATTTTTTGTATACATCTTGGTGAAATTATATAAGTAAATTTTTTTTAATAATTTCAGGCGAAAGTTGTTTTTCATTTTTTCCTAAATAGCGTATTGGTATTTCTGTATGCGGCGATTGTAAAGTTCGTGTATTGAAATCTAAATTAGCGTTAAGTTGGATAATAAGATCTAGGCCTATTAATCCATCAAATTTGTTTGAAAAATTAAATAAATAAAATGTATGGTTGCCTTGCGTTTTAAACGTCTGAAATAATGGAATTATTGCTATTTCATTGTGGAAAGATGTAGCATGCGCTGTTTGAACTTGAAATATTTCTCTTTTTATATTTTCGGGAAAATATCTATAGGCAATTTCTGGTTTTATAAAACTTCGAGTACTTCCAGTATCTAGTAGAAAATTTGCGTCTAATTCGGGTATATGAATATATGGTAATTCGGCTGTGTAGTTATTCAAAAATACTACCTCGTATTGTTGTTCGGGCTCGTTCCCGTAAAATTTACATTATTAGTATTTTCTGGGAAATATTCTGGTTCGTGAGTTTGTTCTTGGTATATGTTTGTGTAACTTGGTTCATATGTATTCATATAACTTTGTTCATAAAATGGATTTTCGAAATTTGGTGTTTCTTGATTATCAGCATAATCAAAGTTTTCAAAAATTGGGAAATTAACATTTGTATTTTCATGATTAACAGTATAATCATATTGAGTATTATTTTGTGGGTTTTGTTCCGAAACTTCTTGATTGTAAAGTTGTTCGGTAATTACCTTTTTATTTTGTATATTATTATTTAAAATTGTGTTTCCAGAACTTGTGTCCATAGGTTCTATTTGTCTTGTTCTTATAGAATTTTGTGCAAAATTGGTGTTAGGTCTCATAAAGGGTCTTTGTTGGTAAAAATTGGGTCTTTGAAAATTTTGTTGAAAATTATTAGGTCTTATATTTGAATTTGAATTAAAGTTATTCGCGTTTCTTCCAAAATAATTTGGAGTATTATTTACAGCATTACCGTTTATGTTATTTTGGAATTTTGGAAAATTCGGATTTATTGCATTGGGAAAATTATGTGAATAATTAGGGTTAAAATTAGGTGTATAATTTGGACTAAAATTATATAAATAAGGTGGTTTATACATTGGTGGCGATTTTTGGTTTTTATTTTGCGAATTTGTTGTACTCATTGGCACAGGTCTATTTTGTGGTATTTGTGAATTTTTAAAGTAAATAAAATTTTCTTCCTCTCGCACAAATGCCATAGCTTCTTCTAAAGCTGTTGGATTTTTTAGTCGAATAACTAATTGCATATTATAAGGTAACCCTCGTATAAATGTTTTCAGAGCAAATTCATCGTAATGGTTAATTTTTATTAATTTGGTTGCGGGATCTTCATTTGTTCCATTTAATTTTGCAGATAATAGGCTTCTAGAATCTTGGATTCTCATGCCGAAATTAATAGGGTGTTCGTTTTTAAAAGGTTTTAGATTAATTAAATCTTGTATAAGACAATCGATTGATCTTTGATCAGCGAAGGTACTTGTAAGGGCTTGTTTTACTAGAGCCCAAGTATTTAATTCTGTTCGAGATACAATAAGTTCGGCGGCCCTATGTGTAAGTTTACTTAATATGGTGTCAAATAAGCAAATATTTATTGGGTCATTTAAATTAGCCGTGTTTTGAAAAGCTTTTAAAAGGTTTTCGGAGGCTGTTACAAATCTCTGTAAAAGTTTTGGATTCCCGTCAAAATTTGGAATGTTATCAGCTTGGTAACGTAAAAGAGTATAATTAGTTGTCATTATTTTATTTTTATTGTCAGTTGAACCAGATTGAATTGATAAATCGTTTAGAGAATTAATTAGATCGTCTAAGTTTACTTCCTTAAAGAGCTCAATTTTGATAAAATATATATAGGTATACTTTTTTAAAAATATAAAATGGTTAAAATAAACTATATTTCCAAAAATAAGTTTCAAATTTACGTTTTGAATTATTTATATCAAAAATTATTACTTATTTTTGCAAATAGAGAAAAAAAAATGCTAATATTAAAATGTTTGCAATGACTTACAATACTAGAAGAAAAATTAGCTTCATGGGCTTCTTTTTTCTTTTTTTCTTAGCTTAGGTCCTTACTGCTAGGCTGGTTTGGCGATTTTTGTCCTCCCCAGTGTGGTTTGCCTCTGGATCGGCGATTTTTGTCCTCCCCAGTGGTGGTTAGGCTGCTGGTTTGGCGATGTTTGTCCTCCCCAGTAGTGCCTTGTGTGACTTGCTAGCTGTCCCGTTCTTATTCCTCGCCGGTTCCCCAAAGTTGGTCCCGTGAAGTCGCCTTAGATCGGCACTGTCTACTTCTTATGAGCTCCAATTTTTCTCAGGGCTTCTTTGATTCGAGCACTCCCTCGAAGTCACCTTAGATCGGTACTATTTACTTTTTAGGACTCGAACCGTCGAAATACGTAGATTTTCTAGTGAATAAATTTTTTGAAAAAAAACCGTGTTTTTTGCACGTTTCACTATCCGTACGACTGCGCCAGTTACGTTGTGGTCGATTAAAACACCCTTTTTAAAAAACGTCAAATTTTTATTAAAAGGTAAAATACAAGATTCAAGATCAAGAGCAGACTAACAAGTGATTCAATCACCGTCCTTTGCTTATATTTATAAGATTTCCTTATCTGTAATTGAATTTGTCACATTCAGCAATATGGGGAACGTAACTCGCGTCAAATCTAATGTTATTACTTAAAGGTGACACTAGCGACTCGGTGAATTTACAAAATTTACATCGGTATTTTAAAACTAATATAATCTTTTATACATCTTAAATTTAGATTAAAAGTTCTTTTAAATAGACAGTATTGGACATTAAGAGTTTTTGTCGAACCCTCTTATTTCAGTTTTCGACTACATATACATTTTGGTGTTCAGTTCGTTACTAAAGGATCTATATCAACTTAACCATCCGAGCAAATAAACCAAGATGATTCACCCTTAGGTCGCTAATAGTATATTTATAGTCTCGGGATTGCTACGACAGAATTTTAGGGTTATCTGAACTTGTGCTTACGGCCATCCCTCTGTGACATCTGGCGATATTTTGTAATTCACACTAAGATTGCTTGCTTCTAAGATTAAAACAACAGTCGGATGTATTGAAGCTTAAAATAATACTTACGTTGTTTAAACGTAATTTAAACTAGGTAACATTTGATAAATAATAAATAAGATTTTTTATTATCTACTTGCTATGTGTAATTTAAATGACATATAGTTTCAGTTTCTGATAAGCTTTAGTTAATTCGCATAATTTTTTAAAAATGGAGGAGAATTTTAGTGTAAAAAATAATATTAAAAACAACATTAAATTTTGTAATACGTCCCACGCTTTCAACTTATTTTGGCCCTTCATCGTACTCAGTGGCGACTCGTGGTCAACTTTTCAGGGGGGTCAATATATATACAACACAAGGAGTCATCTGAAAAAATCAGACAAACGAAACAATAATATGTCTTTGTTACTTCGCAACCGCAAATCCAGGCAGATAAATCGTGCATATTTTTAAAAAAATAAAGATTTACCTCTTGGTCTTTGTCTTTATTTGTTTGCTGCATTTTAAATTTCGGCTAAGGTCGACAACTGGTCATAAAATTAGGGTTGTTTCTCAAAGTTCAGTTCAGCTCACCAAAATAATTGAAAACGGCTTTTAAAGTCTTAATATTCTAAAACACTGTGGCCAATTTTCTTTAAAACATTAATTTAAACCACAAAATCAACAAACAAACTGTAAAGTCTTGAAAATAAAAGCTATAAAAATACGTAATCGTAACCACAAATTATCACACGATCCACATTAAACGCATCAACTGACAAAAATATGAAAAATGAATTATAGAAAACTAACACATACTGATAGATATTTGAATGTTGGATTACACCACCATCCAGCACAAATTCACATCTAGATCCCTGTTGTTAACTCATACACAAAAGAGACATGATGAACTTAATATAATATCTAGTGCTTTAAAGAAAAACGGTTTCACAAAGCATGCCATAGATAAAGCCATTAATAAACTAGGTTCCCGAACAAACAGCAAAGATTATGAACCCGTAAGACAACAAGTAGTCCGACCATATGTAAAAGGTACCACAGACCGTATTGGTAGGATTCTTAAGCCACAAACAACCACAAGTAAACTACTTGGAAATCCAAAAGATAAAATAAAATTGGAAAACCACGGAGCAAGGACTGTGAAAAATTATACGTTGGGCAAACAAACAGGCAAATATCCGCAAGAGTAGAAGAACATAAACTCATTATCAGAAATACACAAACAACCTCTGCCTTATTTTTACATCATCAGGAAACAGGCCACAAAATAAACTTCGAAGGGTGTAAGGAGATTGCCAATATAGAGTACTATAGGACCAGAATAATCCGAGAAGCCATAGAAATAGAAAACCAGAGTGATTTAAATAAAAGGGACGAATCATCAAAGTTACCAGCAGTATGAAAATCAATCTTATATAAACGCGAAACAGAAAGCTTCGAAAATTGCAAATGCGATTTTGGCGAAACGTCAAAATTGTTCTTTTCAGAACGAGAATGATGAACGGATGTACACCCGGAATGAAAACATCATATATATATATATATATATATATATATATATATATATATATATATATATATATATATATATATATATATATATATATATATATATATATATATATATATATATATATATTTATATATAGAGTAGAGATATCCCGCCCCTATTGAGCAGAATGGAATGGATAGCCGCTAAAGTTTCAGTTTATAATTATTAACTGAAATATTAGCGGCTATCCATTCCATCCTGCTCAATAATTTGATTTGAAAATACGGCTACAGACCCAAATTATGTTACAATTTTTGACAATGTGACAGCTGTTAATTCTATATGTAAAAACCTGTATACCAAAAATACTATGTATAGGATACCTTAAATACCGTTTAAAAAATGTTGGATTAAAAATTAGCTTTGACACCTGTCAAATATGTTTATCGATTCTGTCTATCATCAAAAGTCCAAAATAGATATTTTAAACCGTTTAAGACTAAAAACATTTTGATAATCCCTAGATTTTATTATTATTTTTTTAATCACAAATATCTCATCTAATAACGAAAGCCCCAAATCGGTATGCAAAAAATATAATAAACTTTTTAGTTTTATCGTTAGTTAAAAATATTAACAGTTTTAGAAAAGAAAAAGTCCTTTACTTCTAAAGAGCTGTTTTATTTTATATTATTATATACAAGAAATAAAACAAATTTGGCGTGTTCCACCTTTAAATAAAATCCAAAAATTTCAATTTAGTTTGCGTAGGATAACGACTAGCGGTTCTACACTAGTCGAGACATTGTGAAGTAATCAACAATAAAGACATGTAAGTCCGACAGGTAAGTCCTTTTCATAACCATGTATTGTCTACCATGTTCAAAGATACTTAACCTAATTAAAAAAAAATGTTTTTAAATAACGGTGTACGAAGACCTCCAATCCAAGGTCTGCCTGTAGCCTCTTAAATGCTTAATCC
Organism: Kuschelorhynchus macadamiae; assembly: GCA_030620095.1. Taxonomy (NCBI): domain Eukaryota; kingdom Metazoa; phylum Arthropoda; class Insecta; order Coleoptera; family Curculionidae; genus Kuschelorhynchus; species Kuschelorhynchus macadamiae. The sequence goes on from JAUTXW010005407.1 coordinate 1,031,212, forward strand.
GCCACTGCTAAACAGACAATTATATGAGGGAAAATAATAGACAGGCTTATTGGGTGAATGTAATATTCTGATATAAACAAGTTAAGTTTGCGAAACTAATTAAACTTACATATTACTTGAAGATAGATGACATATAAAAAAATTGAATACTACAAAGTTTTGTCGATCGATCAACTAATACCATCTTGTGACAGTGACAATTTAAAATAAATTATAGCGCAGACAGCACATTTTACAAGGGAGACACCTTGACTAATGGTGGGTTAATAGGCGCTTACAAGCACGTCTTGGAAGGACCTATAAACTACAAAAGGACTTGCTTTGCGTGTTGAGACATCCATGACATTATCGGCCTACCGGATAAGAAATTTAATTAAATGAGATTCATTAATATTTTTAATGACTAATTGTGTAAGTAGATGAACCCTTGTTCAAATGTTGTGAAACATGTTTAAACAATAAGAAATACTTTTATAGATGAATGAATGAACAATAAGGCACCAAGGACAACTTGTCACTTATTTAATTTAGGGTTGCTATCGAACGCAGATTTACAGGGGCGGCAATGAGGTAATATTAAAATGTTAAGTTAATAGTAACCGTCGTCAATAAAAGTTTTTTCTTGAGAGCTTGCTGAATAAATATTTCAACCATATTTTTACGTAGATCCTAGCACAGCACCAGAAACTTAAATATGTTTCTTCCTCGTAATAGAAAAAAGCAAGTCAATGACTCTTAAATTTGACGAAGATATAATGAATATATTTAATACATTTGAAAGTAATTTTGTTAATTTTTTTTGTTTAGTTTATTGTGTAAAGTTCACCAAATAATGTATTGTCTTTGCACTAAATTATTGTTACCTAAAGATATATAAAACTATTTCGGAATGCCCTCATTTTGTACTTATTGCTTAAACAGACCCTTTAAAACATGTTAATTACGCACTTTTTTGTGCAGATGTTTTTAGCGCGACACCCCTGGAAAGTATTTATACAACAAGCCATATTTTACGTAGCCACGTTCAAGATATAACTCTATTATTTAGATATATTAAAAATTCTCGTATTAGGATAAACAATATTTTTATACATAAAACCATCAAAGAGTTTGTGTTTATATCTCAGGCATCTGAAATAAATGGTTTGGTGTACAACTGTGGTGAAATTATCGACGAAACTGATTTTTTATGTAGTAGGTATACATTTTCAAAACTACACTGTTAAAAATTGGGTTTAATTAAATCATTTTAACTGTAGAAATAATAAATGGGTTCTGCTATTTTAAATTAGTAAACATTTTGCTTAATTGTTATCAATGTTTTACTATTAAATGTGTTTTTACACTACTATATGTAAAAAAAACATTTTAATAATGTAAGTGTATCAAGTTCTCGAATTTACCAAACATCCTTGAAAAGTACTTTGCGAATTTACCAGACATCCGAGAAAATTTATTATGCATCGAAATTTAACTAAAAGGTTGGTGTACTATTTCATGAATTGTAACCGACGTGGTACGTAACGCTGACCAAAAGCGAGAGAAAAATAAAAGAAGAAGAAATTTCCAACCTCACATTTACACTTTTATTATCCTTATCTATTAATCATTTGGCAGTGCATAGTTATTTTTAAATTTAAAGTGTTTCAGTGCGCGTTTTAGTGTAAAAACAACATATCCAGTAAAACTAGATGTCTTTAAAAAAATAATCGTTTGGTGAATTTTTGAGTTCAAGTGCAGTATTTGTGTAAAAATTAGGTAAGAATTTAGAAAAATGTGTTTATTCTAATAACAGACGCATTATTTACTATACTCTAACGCATTATTCATTATACTATAAGATTTCCGTAAAAATACTTGGATTTCATAGCCATACGTAGCTATTTTTGTTGGTAATAGCGTGCTCTTTTATGATTTTTTTAAGTTATCCTTATTTTCGAGATGTATATTTAGCACTTTTGTTATTTAAATTCGTTACAAATGAAGAATTAGAACTGAAATCAAACATAAAGTAGCATTTTTAGTAATAACTTCTGCCATATGACTGAAACGCTTACATTATAACGCCGTCCCGTGACCGATCTGTATATCATTAAAAAAATAAACGGGGATCAATTTATTTGTATTTTACTATTTTTATTATTTTTTATTTTTTTGTAAGTTTATTTACATAATCTATAAAAAAATCAGTTATGGCATTTACTATTTTTATCCAAGGTATTCGTTTTAGGAAATAAACTTTTACCGACTTTTTAAACATTTAATCAGGCTGCTGTTTCACCATAATGGCTCTTCAGTTTATCCTTGGAACACAGGAAATACACTTTTTTTAGTAATCCATATATTTTTTAATTTTATTAAGTCTCGAATTTGTTCCGCCTTACTGGATTTTTACCAAAATATTACCATGTCATCCCCATATGACTCTTAATTTTTTACCAAAATTTAAAGTCCGACAAACAGACCGACAGAACTACACTACCTTTTTGCATTTCAGAAATTATTTTTTTTGCAAAATTAGGGGAAATGAAGACCAGTTGTGTTCCTCCATGTTACGGAGCTATTATAATGACTTTTTTTATCAAATGAGATGAAATTATAGAATATGTTTTTATATTCTATTAAAAAGTGTTTTTCTAATGCACTGCAGTTACCGAAAATATTAAAATAACTGCGTTTAAAAATATTATATAGAGAAAAAAGAAAATATTGGACATTAGAGTACCATTTTGTAAAGAAGATAAATTATCTTTAAATCGTCAAGATGTAATGGAAATTGATACACGTGCTAAATAAAGCTAAATAATTTTATTTGTTACTATGCTGTTACAGAACGTGCTCAGGGATTTAACTTATTGAGCAGCTTGCTAAATATTTTATTTTAAAGCCAATTACATGATAGCCACGGGTTACTCTCTCAGGGCAGAACTTGAGAACTCGTAACTATAAAAAAAGGAAAAAATAAATTACTCAAATGTCTCTAGAGAAATTTGGTCACAAAATAATTTGTTTTTTACGATCTCATTTAGCGAAAAAAAATATATCGTTACATTAGGGTGATCTTTTACATGTATGTATTAAAAGTTCATGCGAAGGGCTTTAATTCCTAACTAACTTTTCTTCATTAATAGATTTCAGAGATATAAGTACACACGTATCATCAAAAGGCAAAATCAGCAGATATATAGAAAATTCGTAAGTAGCCAAAGATGTTAAGCTCGCATTACTCTTCAAAATAGGACTAACACAAAAACGAACCCATAACATGGAGTGGAGACTTAATGTTTTTAAAAGTTATTAATGCAGGACAATGCGTTGTCAATCTGAACAAAAAGAAATAAAAAAAATCGTTTTAAGCTCGGAGCACAGTCTTCCCTTTTTCTCATAACCTAATTAGAAAAAGATAAAAATACGGCACGCTGTCAGATCAGGTTTGCGAGTTTGCCATTAAAATAGCCTCTAGGTTGATCGTCTTGAGATGTTTACATTTTAATGATCCGAGTTGTGTTTGGAAAAGTTATTTGTTTTTATTTTGTCCTTCATTGTTTAGTCATTTTTGAGTAAAGTCTTTGTTTTTGTGTATTTTAATAAATAACAATCGCTGTCGGCAACTTGTCAAGTCTCGTATCAATTATTTTGAACAAGAACGAGATAATGCGGATCCTCTTTTGTCTTTAAATGTCGTTAGAGATGTAAGTTTTTTCATAATATTTTTAATATTCACTTTATTTAATAGAATTTTTTTAGCGTGATTCTGCTGCACTAAATAAAAATAAGTATTAGTACCGCTAATAGAATTTCGAAAAAAGTGAAAAATCATGTAGTTCTAAATTCATCAGAATCAGAAGAAACGGTCGCATGCAAAACGAGGCATTAACAAAGAACACCTGATGTCAGCTCTATTCGCAATCAGATTTACGAAATGCATTAAAAAAGTGAGCAGATTTCTTGATAGATTTACATACCAACAGAGTAACAAATCGCTTCGTTTCTTCGGGAAATTAGTTTTAAATGGAGCAAGGATAATCCACTAAGGGGGTTGGCGTACCTACTAATTAATACTGTTGCTATAATTAATACTGTTGACATAAATCATAATTTAATGAAATTATTTTAGGGGAAACTTTTAGTCTTCAAAATATTCATAATAAATTGAAGCATATGTAGCTCTTTGAGAGAGGTAAAATAGCGCTTCGCACCCTTCTTCGGAAAAATGGTTTTAAATGGAGCAAGGATAATCAATTTGGGCTCTGGAAGGAGAAGAACCTAATTTTTTGAGATGTATGAAAAGATCAAAGAAGAATCTATATTTAATTTTGTATACTTGTATAAAACATGGATATTTCAGAATGGAATATCAATCACTCGTGGCAAGCTAACAACAGGAAAAGTATAAAGAACAAAATTTAATGGAAAATGGTGACCGTTAGAATGTTATAATTAAGGTGCCATTATTAATATAAGTTATTATTGCAGATATATTGTTCTTCTTGCTGGAAGCAAGCATGGCTTTGTTCCTGGGCGGAAGTAGTGTTTTCTTCTAAATAAAAAAGGATATCATCATTGAGAAATGAATCAAGACAACTTCTTGCTCTGATTTGAAAATCAGCTTTTAAAAAACTTCGAGGAACCATCGGTTATTGTGACGGATAATGCATCACACCAGAGTAAAGTGTATCTAAAGTAAATTGAGACAGCGGAAAATTTGGGGTACGCTCAATTTTATACACCACGTATATCAAATAAATTTAGTTTTATTATTCGTGTTACAAAAATAAGTTAAAATTTCTATCACGCCGCCCATGCTTCACAAAGAAATCGCCGACTGTTGACGAACATTTAGTTTTTATGTTGTCTCAATTTACTTTTGATAGACTATACATTCATTGATAAAACTCCAACCAGTGAAAAGAAGCTGTGTTCACAATTACACCACAGGTCTAGATGAATTCCCTTGGGCATACAGAACAAGAAATAGAAAGATGGTGGCAGCTTCAAAAAGTGTTTAATAGCTTGGAGATTAATAATTTAATAATTGACTTGAACAGTGAATCATATAGTGAAATTTCATCTAGTGATAATGACTAAAAGACTCAATAAGCTGCTAAACTTCAGTCCGGGGGGTGTTTTTAGTCGGTATACATATTGTCTGAATTCCTACATTACCATCAGCTATTTTTTTAGTAATTTTGAAGTTATCATAACTTTCGAATACATTTTAAATTTGACTAGTTGTTAAGTTTTTTTAGTCTATTAATGTCAATTTAAATGACTTTTTTTTAATAATATAGTTTAGATAGGAAAACTTGGCATGTATAGTGTAAGATGAATCGAGAATAAAGTTATTTAATACAATTTGACCTTAATAAACTTTCTCCCTCTGCCAATGATATCAATGTAGTATTTTGGTGCATCTATTAGAAGTTGTCTGTTTTTATGTATGAATGTTTATTAATACTGAATTTTATAGTAAAAAAGTTTTATTACTATTATAATTACATACAATTCCAAACATAAAGTTGACTACCCTAAAAGTTATTTTGCTAACATCAGCACTAAAATCTTTGTTGCATCTGTTGTATGTGTGTGATAAAAAAAGTTTTTACTCAACCGTTTAGACTTAACCGAAGATTTCCACTTCATATAGTATTTTATTTATACAAAACATTGAGTTAAACTCTCACATGAATAGATTCTTTCTAAAGCTTGTTCAGAAACACCTTTACGTTTATGTGCTGGAAATGTGTTTAATATATAGATTTTGATCTTTGAAACCTTTTCATTTGATCGAATCTTTGAAATTGACACTGACACATTAGGTTCCTTTTTTAAACTGGTGTTAATCAATTGGGGATTAAAAAAAGCGTTCACCTGTTATCACTTCAAGCCTTTCTAGGAAAGGGGGGGTCCCTTTTTATACAGCGCTTTAAGCACTGGTTTCGGTTTCAGGATTTCAATCAAATTTTCTGATTACTTTCCAGATGATTAGGTAGATAATGAAATTTCAAAGTCAAATGTCATATTCATTTCTCAAAATGAAATCGGCAAATTCATAGGGAATTTCTTGCGACAACGTTGCGCCATGATTACGTCATAGATTTTAATGACGTGTAACGCAAGTTTTGTTAATATCTCTGCAGTTCACTATTTGCTACAGTTGACTAATTGTAAGTTGTTTACCCTTATTTAGTATTTAATTTTCTCTTTAAGCTCTGAATTATATTATTAGAATCCATAAACAAATACTAAACTTTTGAAGTCAGGTAAAACTTAATCTTTGTTATAATATTAAATAATAGATAGTTAAACATACATGGGTGGCGTTAATTTTTTGTACCTATGAAACAATAATATAGAATTAGTTGGAACACCACAAAATTATTTTTCCTTCCACTCCTACAGATTTCCTATAATCCGCATAGCATTCTTGCATTGAAAACTTCTCATCTCTCACGATGTGTTGTCACACTGTGCTGCTAATTGCAATGTGGCGCCGCGATTGACTGTAAGAAATGTTATTTTGCACAGTGTGACGTCACATCGTGAGAAATAAAGAATTTTCAATGCAAGGATGTAATGCAGATTTTATGCATCATAATTTCATATTCGTGTGTTGGCTGCACACTTGCGTTCGGCTCGTGACACCAAATTTCCATACTCGTATGAAATGTGCGCATTTTGCAGCGAAAAGGAAACATCCCAAAGAAACATGGTAAGTAAAACATAATTAAGAGTACCGTATGGAAAAATGTTTTTGTTACTTGGGAGTTATATTGTACAGGCTGGCGCATTTTCGATACTTTTAGGGGAATCTGACAAAACTGTATTTACTACATGAAAACCGATTGCACATTTTCTAGTCGATTTACAAATGAACTCTAACCATGCTTACTGATCATGGCTAATTTGACTCGTTGCTAAGCTACAGGGTGTTTTTGAAAATTAGTTAATTTTGATAGGGTCCTTTATCTCGTTTATTATTAACAAATTAAAAAATATACACATAGTCTAGGTCTCAGTCAAAAGCAAGTTTATAAATTAAGAATAGGTTACATGTTTCGCTCTAACAGCCATCATCAAACCTAAAATGAATATACATTACAACAGAAAATACTATTGACTAATATATAACTTTACCATAAACAAAACACATTTTACAAAGTACATTAAACAAACATAACTAAATAAAGAAACAATGAAGTAAAAAACAAGGCTACGCTTGAGTGACCAACCAAAGACGTCGATGCAGATTTTTTTGATGAGAGGCGATAGGTCAAAACGAAAAAGAGGTTGTTTAGGATGAACTTAACTAACTGTCGTAAAGTACATGCTGCCTTAATAAAAAGAAGAAGAATTAGTGAAGATGACAGAAAAAACTTGAAGGTTATACAAAATAAGAATATATAGTTATTCTTTTGAAATATTGTTTATTGGTGATAGAAGAAAAAAGAAATTGGTAATTTATGTTTACGTAGAAATCAGTGGCGTTCTTACTTATTTCTATCTATTCCAGCTTTTGAGATATGACATAAACTTTTTTTCAATTGGACACCCTGTATATTTTTTCTTAGTCGACTGGAAATGGAAATAGAATGATATATCTATGTGTGATATATTTACAGAGAAATCATATGATTTACAATGAAGCCAGAAGCAGAGGACTGACGAGCAGATCAGGTAGGAGACCCCAATATTGGACCAATTTTGCAAATGAAAGTAACGAAGTTAGACCAGAATTGAGAGCAGTCTTTGACAAAAACAATTTATTCAAGACTCTGTGGGTTCAGTGGGATTCATTGGTCATTGAGGATGGACTGTTGATGTAAAGACCACTAAAACGCAATTAGTAGTTCACAGAAAAAGAATCCAGGTCATATTACAGGAACTACATGGCGGAAAATCCGAACTAAATAAAACTCTGGATAAAGTTCGAGAACGATTCTACTAGGTCCTCTATCATGAAGACATCAAGGAATGGTGTCGAAGATTGTTGCTGAGCAAGTAAAAGCCCCAAGGGAAGATCTCGGGCATCAAAGAAACAATATGACGTCGATTTACCATTCGAAAAGATAGCAGTAGACATTTCTTGGCCATTTCCATAGCGGGAATAATAATAGGGTGAAATGGGGTTAAAGTAATGCATGCATAACGTACACCCGTACGGCAAATCAAATCTAAAAATGCACCGGGTTGCCTATTGAAGGGTAAAATACCCCTTACAACCCTTAGTGCCAGTGAAATTGGATCTTTAAGCTCAGATAAAATGTAGGTAGCTAAAATCAAACCCAAGTTAGGTAAGATAAGCGTTCAACTTGTTATTTACGTTGTCTGGCATATCTTTAATGTGGCGGGATGAATTTTTTCCCTACATACTTGTGGTTTTAATGTCAACTACAAATTGAGGAGTAAGAGTAAACGGTGTAACCGACTTACGGTGAGGTCTCATTAGACCCAAAAAAAATTGTTTTTTAGACCTTAGGCAACATATTAAATACCTGAATTCCGGTTTATTCCAAACTATAAATATAAATATTGGTAGTTATTTTGATGAAATAGATTTTATTAAATTCAATTATATGGAAAAACAACAAAATAAAAAAATACTTAATTACAACAACAGGTTTAAACCTATAAACTTTATCGAAAAAATACAAATACGCATTTTGTATGATTAGAACGGGATATCTCAAATGACAAATTTGTTGATCCCCTTCGGCTTAGAATCAGCTTTTTCAATAAAGCCATTATTAATATTCGATACCGTCGGGTGGATCCACCCGGGTTCACACCAGGTTTGTCAATAATGTCATCATTATTGTTAGGTTAGGTGGATCTTCCGGGTTAGCACCAGATTCGGCAATAGTCAAGGCTCAAAAAGTTGAAAAAAATTATAATACGCCGGCGTAATAAATTGGAGGCCGGCTTCGTCGCACCGCAACACAGCCAGGGATTAAAACACTCCCATTAAAAAACATCCTGGCACAATTATTACCGCAATTCTTGTGCACCCAGAGTAACGTTCCAATAGTTTTTTGGACCTAATAAAATTGCCAAAAGTACAATCCCATATGCTAAATATTGAAAATATGTTTTTGCATTCGGCTGGTAACCGTGACATTATACCCTTCGTGGACCCTCAAAGAAAGATTTAGGGACCCCCATAGACTTTCAAGAGGCCCGCCGACCAAAGTTTGATAAACGTTGCTTTAAAACTATTTATCCTTTATAACACAAATCGGGAAGCCATTTTCGCTTTTATACATAAATGCCATATACACAAAAACGAAATGACATTTTTTTTAATAAATTTATATCATCCTAATCCTAAATAGGTCATTTATTTCTTTACAGTCTGTCTAGTTTCCGTTCTGTACCCCCGTATCATAGCTTAAGTCTGCGAAAATTACCGGATTTAAATAACATCGTTCATTCGCCCTAAATGTGCTGAATAAAACGGTCTTTTTTATAGGCGGTATTTAGTTTTTATTCGTGGATATTGGCGTTTTAAAATAAACATAAAATTTTATATTAAAGGATATTTGGCAATTTATTTTTGTACGAACCGTTTGCTATTAAATAAATTCAATTCCAGAGTAAATCACTGTGGGTTTGAATTAAAAAAATCGTACCCGATATCACAGGCTAGATGATATACTACCATATTACGAAAGAAAGAAATATAAAAGCTTTTTTGGTTTAGTTCGTTTTTTTTCACGTATACCCTGCCCTGCAAATTTTCTTTTAATTATGATAATGTCTTTATTTTTATAACAATCGAGAAAACTAACGGTCCTGTCATAAGAGACAATGAACAGAACACAGCTTATGGTGGGGTCAGCAGAAGCCTCTTATAAAAAGGTTTTAAATTTTTTTCTTTACCAAGATATTAATCACAATACAAGAGTTCTAACCACACTACACCACAACTTATTACGTTCTGGACGCGCGTTTCGCTAACCAAATTAGCATCATCAGCAGATGATATAAACTGATATATTACATATATTATATATATTATATATTATATATATATATATATTATATATATATATATATATATATATATATATATATATATATTATATATATTATATATATTATATATATTATATATATATATATATATATATATATATTATATATTATGACAACTTCTTACGTTCTGGACATGCTTTCAGAACGTAACAAGTTGTGGTGTAGTGTGGTTAGAACTTTTGTATTTTGATCTATCTTCCACCATAGATTACAGTGTTAGGACCAAGATATTAGATTGAACTGTTCGTTGATTAAATTAGAAATACTTTTATTCATTTACCATAAGAGTTTTCTTTCAACCCCGAATATCTACTATACTAACGTTTTAATTTAATTTTTAAATAGGATATAGAGTAGAAATAGAGCTGTATGTTTGCCTATTCCGATTCGTAATGTACAACGATTTGTAAAAACAACTTAAATACATATTTTTATCCTATTTACAGATTTTAAATTGCATTTTATTATATGATATCAAATTACTAGTAAAAAAAAATTCGTTTTGGCTAACTTTCCTGCTTCTTGCTATAAAAAAAAGTGTTTTATTGGTAAACATAGTACTTCACTGTATACGTATGCCGCACTGTGGGCCAGGATAACTCAAAAAGTTTGAAAAATATATATTTACAGTTTGTGTTCATCAAAATGGAAAAAAATAATATATTTTATCTAGGTTTGCTTATATAATACAAATTTGAGTTTTGGACAGCTTTCCGTAAAAGGGTTTTTTTTTGGATTTTAGTTCAACATACCATAATATTAAAATGCAAAAAATTGGCTTTTTTAATTTTTTCAAAAATGGGTTACTACCGCCACAAGAGGCTCTAATCGCTACTTTTTTTTAAAAAGTTGTATGGTTGTTTGTCTATCGGTCGGTTTTTTGTCTGACTGTATTTATGTCTCTAAATATATAATTTTTACTTTACAGAATTCAAATTTTCAACAGAAATTATTTGGCACCAGCTGATCTTAGGTTTCAGAAGAAGTTGAATGTGCATGGGGTTAAAAGAGGGGATGGAATATTTAAAATATAATATCAGTGCTCTAGATGATTTTAAAACGTAGTAGTACTTTTTTTGTAAGCATTTGCGTTTTTTTTTAGAAAGGCAAAAATAATATTCAATTGAATGTAACATTTTTTTATGTTAAAAATCGATCAAAAATAATCAAAATTTAGTTTAAGAGATATTTGTAATTTAAGTAGTAACATTTAACAAAAGAGAATTCAGAAATCATATTTAACAACAATTACAACAATTAATTAATTCGGATAAAAGAGGATAAATACATTAACTATATAAACTAAATTTCCCAAAAATTAAACAATAAATATTTTTTCTTTAAAAAAAATAACAAAAGAAATAAAAATGTAATAAAGTCTTTATAATTTAGTCGCTGTCAATGTCACTTTCAGTGTGACTAATACTATATTTGGAATTAGCAGGCAATGATTGTAACAAATTTAGAGCCTCTGGGGAAAACGGATCTTTTATGTATTACGTTTTTTCTTAAAGCAAATATTTTGGAATCTGACGAGATCAATAAATTGTTAAAGGTGTTCCCGTTAGTTGCAATTCGACTGAATTTTCAGGAGTTTTGTTCTCTGTACCTACGGTACTCTTTGTTCCGTGCCTCTTGGGCTTCTTCGGAAAACTGCCCAATAGACACGGAACAATACTGTACAATTTCCCCGCGATGCAACAATACTTTGTGCATGCTGGCTAGCATTTGGTACCATGGATAGAGAAAATCAAACTGTTTGACTGTTTCCAAACAGTAGGCTCTAAATTCATTTATTTTGACGGTAATATCGCTAGCTATTACTTGCAAAATGATATAAAATCGATAAATAATATTTTTATTTAATCCTGTGATTTCAGCAGATACTAGTTGTGAAAAAAATTTCTCAGATTTTGATACTGTCGTTTGGACAATCTACAGTCAACTACACGCTAATGCTTTAGCAACGCTTGGTTGATTCTGAACGGGTTTGTGTGAAATTAAGTGATTGAATTTAAATGTTTAGTGTTTTAATATTTGATTTATTTGAAGGAACCACATTGGTCAATAACTTTACTGGAGCCGCTTTTCGCTTTTCTAGAAGCCCGCAGACCCAGTTCGGATGCAAATACCAATTCACCTGGGCTAGATTTTCTTAAATTATTGGTTCTGTTATACTTTCCTGTTAAGTTAGTTGATTAAAATCAGATTTGGGTCTTCCTAATGATTTTTTGCCATCCGTACAGAATACAGTAATATATTTTTCCAAACAGGCAGCACATTTTTTAACAAATACACTTTTGTTCCTATTAACAGTTTCCCATTTTTTGCGCAAATCTAAGAAACAGTTTGTGGCTAAGACCTTTACATCTTATTTATTTTGAGTTTGACATTTAAGGCACAACATTGAAAACAATTTCTTTCTAATTAAGTTTTGATTTACTGCGGCTTCAAACAATAACTTTACTTATATAGAATGCTGTGCTGTATCTAAAATTAACACTTATTTAAAAAAAACGTGGTTCGGGTTTATTTAAATATGTTTTACATAGTTCTTAAACTTGGTAAGGGCGCAAAACTATTAGTAAAGCTAAAGTAGAGTCAAAGAAGCTACGTACAAAATTTAGTTAAATTCGGTTAACCGACAAAACAACCTGCTCCTTAATAATATGTATACATGATACAAGGCGAAATAACTTTTCAATACAAAATTTGCTTTTATGTCCAAATAGGCAACCAGCGGCAGACAATTTTTATTGTAGCTTTAGAAAATGTATTTAGACTAATAAAAAATACTAATAAGAAAAATACGTTTTTTGACCTCTTTTAGAACTCTCTACACAAAATTTGATATATTTTTTTAAATTTTGCTCTTCCCATCTGTTTTTCTTAAACTCCGTATATTTTCATGTAAGTTTAGAAAAAATAAAATATTAGATATTAATAAATGATTTTGTAATCGCCAAGGCATTTTACTTTTAGTGTAGGAACCAGGGGCGTGTACTCCATGGAAGCAAGGGAAGCAGTGGTTCCCCAAAAAAAAATTACAAAACATCTTCTAAAATGTAATTTTTTAAATAGGAAACCATTAATTTAGTTTATATTAAAAATGCTGAAATATTATCTTAATTATCAAGCCCATAATCATTGCGGCCTTGACTCCGACCCAGCCACAATAGAATATCGAATAGCGCTAGCTTCTCTGCAGCCTGTATGCTTGATTTTCTGTGAATCGAGCCAGAGGTTATTGAACTTTCCACCGACTGTTTGCAATTTTGCATTTCAGTCGCGTGCTTTAAGTGGTGGCGGAAGCTACCGTTGGAGTAGGTTCTTTGTTTGAACGGCTATCCGTGTGTTGTGTGATACGTACGTGGATATGCAAATACCGTCAACTTCGGCTGTCGGTAATAACGTTGAAAATGTTGGAGAATTTAGTAAGAGTAGTGTCTGTGAATATGTGGTGTGTGTCTTAATAATAAAGGGATTGTCAACATTAAACTTCGCTGATAAGCTTCAAATAATTTCCAAAGGAAGGGCAAAATCGCCTATGAAAAATTTAACCACAAAAATGAAAAACTGTATTAGACATTTTTATCCGGAAAAAACAATACGAACAATTTAAATGGCTAACAGGGTGTGAAAATATAAGTAAATTATTTTGTTGGCCATGTTTCCTTTTTGAAAATGGAAAAGGTCTTTGGAATAAAACTGGTTTTTCCGATTTAAATTTCCATAAAGCTGTAAAAAGACACATTATGTCCAAAGCGCATTTACAGGCCGTCATAAAAAAAGACTTCGGCAAAACGAGAATTGAACACGTCCTTAATAAATAGTTGGAAATTAGTCACCGCCAACACAATGAACTAGTCGATAAAAATAGGCAAATATTAAGAAGACTTATCGATGTTGTTTGTTTTCTCGGACAGCACGAATTGGGATTTAGAGGTCACGACGAAACAAGGGTTTCTTCAAATAGAGGAAATTTTTAAGATTTACTTAGTTTAATGGCTAAATATGATGATTGGTTAAAAACTCATTTAGAGCAATTTCCGCTGTTGCAACCATTATTCTAAAAAGAATTAAGCAGGAGATTGGCGAGGCGCGGTTCACTGCTATTGTTCTGGACGAAACAACTGATATCACTAATTTTAGCCAATTATCTATAGTAATACGTTAAAACAGACGGAAGTATTCAAGAGCGATTTTTAAGTTTTAAGAATGTGTCCGAAAATCGTACAGCAGATGCATTATATACCGCAGTTTATAACGTTACTAAAGAAATTAATGTAGAGAAAAAATTAGTTGCTCAAAGCTATGATGGAGCTGCAGTGATGGCAGGACAATAAGGGGGTCTGCAAGCTAAAGTGCGAGAAACTTTCTGTGCTGTGTTTGTCCATTGTTTTGCTCTTAAATTAAATTTAGTTTTATCCCAGTCCATTAATCACATTAAAGAATGTAAAGTATTTTTCGTTACTTTAAGTGGCATGGCTGCTTTTGATCCAAGTCAACAAAACATACACAAGCTTTGGACTCCATTGTCCACAAACGATTGCCCAAAGTAGCTCCTACTAGGTGGAACTATAATGGAAGACTTGTGTTAACAGTATCTGAAAATCGTGAATCACTGATTGAACTATTTGAGAATATAATAGAAAATAATGAAACGTGGGACTCAGAAGCTATAAATAGTTCGAGGGGGTTTTTGGACTGTTTGAAACGAGATTTTAATTTTAATTATTTGTTGTACATATTTTCAGAAACATTTCCATTCTCGGACAATGTTTTAATATATTACAAACTAAAACAAATGATATTGCTTTTTGCCTAAAAAAAGTAGATGATTTTAAGTCTGTGTTAAGCCAAAAAATGACTTTGACCTATTTTGGGAGAAAACGATGACGTTAAATGTAGAGCCACAAGCCAAGCGTCTTCGAACAGACAAGGTGGGAGATGTTCAAACATCATACAGATGCCTCTTTTATGAAATAATCGATCAAATTCAGCAACAAATAAACTATAGATTTAACGGTTTAAATGATTTTAAATTCCTCGAGCTCTGCAATTTTGATGCATTTAAAGGAAAAACTTTTCCAGAAGATGCGTTTAAATCTCTTCTTCTTCGTTATGGCCAGTTCTTCGACCGAGTGTTACTGCGATCTGAACTAAAAGTGATTTACGAAACTGATGACATTAGCGCAAAAAATAACGCTAAGGAACTAATGCAATTTTTAAAAGACAAAGAGCTGGAAGATGCTTACAGCGAAGTGTCGAAATTGTGTGAAAATCCTGTATATATATTTATTTGTAATTTAATAACCCATGTAATAGTAGTGTTCCTTTTCTGTTGTTCAAATTCGTTGACAAAATATATATTATCTGAGAAATGTTTCTCAAATGAGAGCGGAAATGGAATCTGTCCTCCTTTTTGTTCCACACGTTAAACAACCGTAAATCTGAAATGTTTTATTCGAAAAATTGCTCGGAAGTACGTGGAAGTGTAAGGTAAATGAGGCAAAGCATCTTTTCCTTCGGCCAGTTAACTTTAAGAGTAATAATTTCAAATATCAGACTCATTCCTAAGTTTTAAGCTTAAAAACTTCGTATGTAAGTTTCCATAAATACTCTACTTTATAAGGTTTTTGACCTCAAAGAAAGTGCAAATAATTCAGATTATAATCGAGAATAAAAGCTAGTGGGACTAAAACATGCCACTGCGATATTTAGTTTAGCGATATCTGTAAACTTCTTGCCTTTTTTTTGCAACGAAACAAAAATTACCTCTACATATACCGGGTGACCACGAAAATAGGGTACACGCCGCTATTCCGTTAGTGTTCAAGATACACATTTGAAATTTAAATATGTTTAATAAGGTAATATTTTGTCATTTAATTTAACTTTTTGTCACTTCCGGTTTAACCGGAAGTAGTTCTAAGTTTCCTATTTTAAATAGAACCCTGGATATATATATATATATATATATATATATATATATATATATATATATATATATATATATATATATAATATATATATATATATATATATATATATATATATATATATATATATATATATATATATATATATATATATATATATATATATATATATATATATATATATATATATATATATATATATATATATATATATATATATATATATATATATATATATATATAATATATATATATATATATATATATATATATATATATATATATATATATATATATATATATATATATATATATATATATATATATATATATATATATATATATATATATATATATATATATATATATATATATATATATATATATATATATATATATATATAGAGCCATCTTATTCCACGTTAAATTCCCTGTTCAACGATATGTCACAAGTGACATGTGCATAATTTATTTTGCTATTAAACTGAAAATCAAAACGAACTAACTTAATGGATAAAAGTATGCTCTTCCTTGTCAGAGAACCCTGTATGTTTTTCAAGCTATCTTATTCTTCATCAAAATCTCTTTCTAAAGACATCACTACATAATATTTTTATTTTCAAGATCGTAGCACAGTTGACAATTTTTTTAAAAATCAAGTCTACTTTTATTTTTTAACAAAAAACTGAAAAATTTGAAAATAAATTTCTTAGAAAAAAGGTTTATTTCCTTTTAGTTTTTTAATTAGTATAGTTTTAATATTCAATAAACCTATTGTGGCACTTAAAAACTCTACTTACGGTCTCTGTATGTCCGTTTTCCAAAAATGGATTGAATCGCTCTTCTAATTCGATCTTCTAAGTTAGGTAAAGTTGTGAGTGGAGTAGCGTACACTTTTTTCTTTAAATGTGCCCAGATAAAAAAGTCTAAAATCGTAAGGTCAGACGACCGTGCTGGCCACCTAATAGGTACGTTTGTTCCCAACCAGTTTTCGTCAAATCTTTTATTTAAGTATTGAAGCACTACGCGATTATTGTGAGCCGATGCTGCATATTGCTGGTATATGGCACGGTTATATTCATCAATCGGAAGAAATTAGACCTCGTTCCTTAATTGATTGGTTCATAAAAAATATGGGACCTATTCGTGAATTAATTACACCAAGCCATACATTTACTTCAAATCTCTCTTGATATCCCCGACCTCTTATTGAGCCCGGATTTTCGACAGCCAATACCTAGTATTGTTTCGGTTAAATAAACCAAGATTACTAAAACGTGATTCCTCGGCCCACAAAATATTTAAATAAAAACTATCATTGTCGTGATATTTATTAATAAACCAGTTACAGTAAGTCAAACGCCTAGCATAATCATTTTCATAAAGGTGGTGATGAATTTGATATTTGTATGACCTGAATCCATGTTTAAGATTTTTCTAGCCGATTCTCGTTTAACAATAGCTCTAACTGGCGATTTGATACAGTTGGGTCAAACGCAATATACGCAGGAACATTTAGTTCGGGCTCTTCACTTACAATAAATTCGTCGTTATTGTTAGGTTCCTCACGTCAAAATGTTTGTTCTAGTTTGTAAAAATAGGTACAGCAGGGTTGCTCACGATTAAGATACTTGCGGCACTCTTTCCATTTCTCCGACATTCTCCGTACACTAAAAGCATGTCCACCTGCTCAGTAGTAGTAGTATTAGTAGTTGGAGGGAGGTCTAGAGATCTGACTGGTAGGCCTATAAGACCCTCACTTAACCACCACCCGCCACCTGGTTTCCATCCTTAAATCTACCTATCCTTCCTATAGAGGTCTGGATATCTTTCCAGGATAGTTCCTCGACTGCATCCCTATGCAAGACCGTAGTGCCAAAAATAATATGTCGTAGTCTTGCTCATGCTTCACACCTGCACAGGAAGTGGAGTTGAGTTTCCTCCTCCTCCTGACACTCCGTGCAGGTAGAGTCGTCCTCAATACCTAAAATAGAGAGGTGCCTTTCTAATCGACAATGCCCCGTTACTACCCTACGATGGAGTTCAGGGTCTTCCTGTCCCGCGTTAACAGCCACTCTGTTCGGTCTTTATCGAGTTCCACAATGAAATCAAATGAATGCAAAGTCACTTGTGAAATATCGTTGAAAAGAGAATTTGAAGTGACCTGAATTTCAAATGCGTAACTTGAACACTAACGGAATAGCCGCGAGTGCCCTATTCTCGTGGTCACCCGGTATAGGAAAATTATACGCTTTAACATATAAACGAATCTGCCTGTGG
The DNA here is from genome assembly GCA_030620095.1 of Kuschelorhynchus macadamiae. Lineage (NCBI taxonomy): Eukaryota > Metazoa > Arthropoda > Insecta > Coleoptera > Curculionidae > Kuschelorhynchus > Kuschelorhynchus macadamiae. Next base: position 1,049,469 of record JAUTXW010005407.1, read on the forward strand.
TAATTTTCAATAAAAAACATAAAAAAAAAATTTTTAAGAAAAGTAATTAAATTTTGTCACTTATCTTAACTTTTGGAAGATACGTATCGCTTTGAACGATTTTGCAGCCTACGAGGCCTTGGTTTCGTGTTAAATAAATTGATAAATTTCATTTATCAGTCAAGTCATTCTTATAATAAATAACAGGCTAGAAGTTCTTTTTGTCCAAAAAGGTGAGGAAATCCTTATCACAATTTAAATAGTTTCCTTTGCCAAAATTGCAGAAATATTAGATGGATTAGTTTATTGATTGAGATGCAGTGTTTTCGGTTAATAAACTATTTTCTGTTTTGTTGTGAACAAGCCAAAATGTTTCTTATAATTTAAACACTACAGTCCCGCCTGACAGAACGTTGTAAGTGATATAAGAGACCCATTATATTTCGAATACACAGCCTATTAGGTACAAATAAATTAACCAATTGCTCATGTCGCCGTGTAATTAGAACACATGCAATATTTGGCTGGATATTGCCAAAAGCATGATTTAAGTGAGTTAATCTGTTTACATTTCTAAACAGAAAATTCTCCAAGGGGATATCATCACTTATTTTATAAAAATAGGCTGGTGTACGATCTGTATGTGGAGACAAAAGTTGTTGGCTCTTACCAGGACTAGTCTTATCTACAGAAAACGTAATACTACAGAATGCTCTCTTAAACTGGTCTATTACCTTAAAATTATATACTTCTTCAAGATACGCCAAATGTCTAATACAGTTATTGTTTTGGAAGAAGGATCAAAATAGTGATAAAAACCAAAATACGATAGCTTTCACGGCGGGATCTTCACTATTTGAGATCGAATCACTGAATAAGCTCACTCGAGCAGAGTTCAGAATAACAGAAGAAGTTTAAAACTCGAGCAAGTACAACCACTACATAATACGGTTACATTTGTCATCCATTTTATTAACAACAGCACAAGAATCGTTTCCCTTCAAAGACCACAACTTCGTAATTGCTCCAATAACCATTTTAGTTGGGGATATAATATCGAGTGTAGAGGATAGAACCCGAAAACTATATCAAGTACAGGCGGATTCAGTTCGGTATGAAACCATGAAGGTCTCTAAATCGGAAAAGTCCAAATTGTCAGCCGCAGAAAGAATAGTCACAAAAAACCAGAACCATAAAGAAAATATTATAATTCTAGCGGGAGCTAAAATATGGTCATGGGTAAAAACAACTATGTAGAGGAAATAGACACATTACATTAGGGATGACAACAGAAGACAATATACAGAAATCCAACTAAGGAAATTAAAAGGAAAATCTACAGAGGAAAAGAGATGAAGCAAAGCAATTCGAAGGTTACTCTGTTTTACGGACTTCCTTCAATAGATAAGCCAATATATCGTTATGCTCCATCGTGAGTGCAATAGGTTTGCCATCTTAACAAAATAACTACGTAAATATTTATCATATATTTAAACAGTTTAACAGGATACTCTTATTCTTATATCAAAATTTATAAACATTTCGAAAAGAACCTTAAAGATTATAAATTAGATCCGAGGGTTTTTCCAACATTTTATGCAAATTTAATTTCGGAGGAGGCAGATAATAAGTTGAGAGAAGCTTTGAAATCAAAGGGATAATACAATATTTCCAGGCTTCAACGAGTATTGGATAGTCAACGATCAAATACTGCAGTTTTACCTTTTATACATAATGTTACAGATAAAATAGCAAGAATTCAGCGACTGACATTCGCCCAATGTTTAATGCGCACAAAAAGCCAATGCTTAAGAGGATATCGGAGTAAATTTAAATTATCGATTCTGCTGCTCCACATAAATCACATGATATTTGCAGTGAGACATCTGCTTTTCAACATTTATATTGGACATCGTTTTGTTCTACCATATTGGATTCCTATCAATATTTTACCAGTTTCTTCCTATGCCACACTTGATTTTTGGGCATAATTTTAAATAAATTGAACAATTAGTTTCTACATTGACACACACCGTTATTTTCTTTAGTCATGTTCAATTTGTACCGTTTGTCCCTATCACATTTAATTTTTCTGAATATTCAAATTCAATTGAATAAGAAGATTTTTTACGCTGGTTTTTTAAACTTTTTATTTGGCCGCCAATTTGTTTCGCCGTCTTAAATTCGTACCACAATTTGACTAATTTATCTCTATAGCACACTTAATGCTTTCACAGAATTTAAAATTATTCTAATACGTAGTTTTCAGGCTATCTTTTTTAAATATTTATTAGGCCGCCATTTTGTTTTACTATCATACCAAAATGTTGCCAATTCATTCCTATATAACACTTGATTATTGTGTAAAAATTAAGATAAACTGGATTCGTGTTTTAGTAATAATTTTTTAACGTCTCACTCCGCCATACCAGATTTTTACCAAAATATTACCAGGTCATCCTTACTGCTGATAGACAGACCGACAGGCAGACCAACGGAATTGATAAACATATTTTTTGGCATCTACGGACGCTAAAACATAAACATATGTAAAACCTGGTGATTTTTTTCACGATTTCAGACATCTTATGTAGTAGCCATTTTCTTCCGCCATATTGAATTCGTACAATTATTTCATCAGTTCATCTCCAAACCATAATTAATTATTGCACAAAATATGAAATTCATCCATTTATTAGTTTTCTTAATTTCCACATAATACTTGTGCACAATTTGAGGGATGTGGATAAGTAGTTTTTTAGTAATAGATTATTTCTCAGGCCGTAAAAATGTGAAGTGAATGAAGTAGTTTTTAAGCTATGCCATGAACAGACAGATCGACGGAATTGGAAAAACATGTTCTAGGGACCCTGAAATGCAGATTTTTTCAAGATTAAAATACTTCCCTTTACAGGGGAAGTAAAGATACTGGCTTTCAGATAATACTAATGAATAAACAATATACTTTTACGCAGAATATTTTTTCCTTTGTCGGTGAATAAAGTTTTAAAGTTATTCTGACATCGTCTTAAAGACACCAAAATATATAAAGATGTAATTTCTCTGTAATCAGAAGCAATTTATAAAATTTCTTGTTTCTTCGGTAAAGAATATATTGGCGTGAAACTGGAACATCTGCACTAGACTTTTGGAACGTGAATAATGTAAAAGTAAACAACAAATTGTTCTATCAGGAAGTCATGGTTCTTGGTATTAGACCGTGTCAAATTGGAATTATTATCTGACGTTTCGCCTTCGATGGCATGAGGCATTTTCAAGGATCTACTTCATGAGATCTGAACACTGAGCTCGGAGAGATTTAGGCGGATATTATACCCAACCTGTGCTCACCAAACCGTGACCCTGGCTTAAGATTGGTTTCAACGTGTGATGTAGACCGTAACCCGTATCTCTATTGAGGTTTTTTGTAGTTCTATAACCTTTATAAAATCCTAGAACCGACGCTAGAACCTTTTATTTTAGACTTATAATATGGCCAGTGGTATGCTGGTGTTCAGCGACGGCAGATTGAACAATTTGTTTCTTTTTAATACATTGTTCATGTTCCTAAAGTCTAGTGGATATTGAGCGTCCTGTTTCTCCCACATACACTTCTCCACGAGCGCAATGAAATTTTATATACTCCTTCTGTTTAAAAAAGTACAACATCTTACACAGAATGTCCTAATGTACATTTTTCCTTCCTTTGAACAAATACATATAGAATGAGAATCATTCCATTAGATATAATTTGCATTGTGAATTTAATATTGCGATGTTGTTGATTAAGGTGGTCCAGAAATATGAAGAGATTTTCCTGTACATGAGACCAAACAACAAAAGTATCATCTATATACCTACATTGTTTGGTTTCATGGACAGGAAAACCTCTTCACATTTCTGAACCACCTTAATCAACAACATCGCAATATCAAATTTACTATGGAAATTGGATCTAATGGAACTATTCCCTTTCTAGAAGTATTTGTTCAAAGGAGTGGTACATCAGGCCATTCTGTGTACAGAAAATCGACGCTTAAAGATAGATATTTAAACGCAAATTCCCACCACCATTCAACACAAAAGAAATCGGTTGTTAACTCACTAGTATTTAGAGCCATTTCGATTTCTTATCAAGATGCTCTAACATCGAACACAGCGAAACTGACCGAAGCTCTGAGAGGAAATGGCTATTGCACTGATATTATGCGTTCAATATATATATATATATATATATATATATATATATATATATATATATATATATATATATATATATATATATATATATATATATATATATATATATATATATATATAGCAACACAACTCCGCGAAAGGGGAATGGTAAAGATTCGCCGTTAGGTAGCTATTCTTCGCTACATGCATGGCAATACAGACAAAATAGGACGATCACTTCGGCGGTCCAACATACGCACAATCTTCAATGCACAATCATTAAGGAGATTGGACAGTGCTTACGATCAAAACATAACGGCTTACTGCAATTACCGTATTCTAAATTACACAACAGCCAAACATAATTTGCGTTTTATGAAAATAAAGCGAGTTACAGTTTGAGGCATATATAATACAAAATTCAAGTTCTTTCACTTTTTAATGTGTTAGGGAAGTCATTATGTTTTAAAAAAGGTTAAGTATCTTAAACTGATATATCTTCTTTGTTTTTATGTAAGATTTTATGAAGTATTTTTATAAGCGTTCAATAAGACTATACCATACAAATTAATTCTAAAAAGCAACACGTTTATTTAGTTTATTGTCCTTATTATTTACCCTCTCAGAGAAAGTTGTATTTATATATTATGTCAATGGGTATAAGTATCTACCTGTGTATAGCTTAGTCCTATTTGCCTTTAAGAGTACAAAACTACAGATTCTCCGGGGTATTTTATTAAACAAAATCGAAACACTACTCCCAAGAAAGTATTGTTTTTTGATGAACCTGCAGTCTATAAACCAAACAACCTTTTATGTATGTTGCCAGAATAATAATCTGTCGTTCCGAATGTCGCCGCCATAGCGCCACAATTGAAAACATCCGACGTCTGCGGTCCAGTCAGAGCTTGGATGCGTGGGGTTAGATAAAATATAAACATAGTTGTTCAGAAAAAAAAGATAATATTGTTCTGAAGATTTTAACACGTGACGCTATTGGTATTTTTAAACAAGTTTTATTCTTAAAATCTGAACAATGTTGCAGTTTAGTAACGCACAGCGAATATTAGCCTTTTTAGCATTGCTTTGTGGATAAAAGATGTACAATTTTAGTTAAAAAAACGCTACACAAATAAAGGCATCTATTTTAAATACTCCTGTATGTATTTTCTGCACAATTCTATAACATTAATGCACAATTTTTTTTTTGAATACAATATTGAGAATTAATGATTTTTTGCCGTGCAGCACTCAACTGGAGATCAAGGTTTCTGCGTCATCCTCGGAGAATTATAAAAGAGATATTAGCGAATCTATAAACTAATTAAATACCCTAAAAATTTCATTAAAAAAACGGGCTACGTGTTACATCCCGTGTTTACCAATCATTGCAGTGACTCATAAATATCTGACTCTGCTTACCGTAGCTCATACAATAGGGTTCGTCGCCTTTACTTGTATTGCGAGCTTTTAATACTTCTCAATCAAGTAAAAAATAAATACTTTTCTAGTGTGATAAAAAATTGCAAATTACTTCTGAGTACTAAACTAAGCTTGCACTTTTTAATATTCGATAACTTAGGAGCAGTTTATTTGGTCAGTTCAATATACTCTTGATCAATTTAATATATTCTGGGTGCAACAAAAACAGAAACATGCAAAGCTTTTAACACTGACAGATTGCTGAGCAGGAGGAAGTAAAGCATTACAATATTAGTTTCCGTCTTAATTGTTCATGCTATTGAACAGGCCTTTGGGAGGGTCTAAAATCATTAAACGTGAGAGAAAGCTATTTTACTAATGGAATAATCCATTTGTCCTTTTTTTGAATTTCTAATGCATTTAATTTTATAACAAAGAGTTTTATAAGAATTAATTATAACTGCCTGTAGAAATTATATTTTAAAATTCAATAATATATAAAGTTCAGGTACTAAAAAGCCTATCTACATATATCTTAAAAATAATTTTTCTATCTTAGTAAATAATAAAATTCTAATATACATTATTTTTTGGAAAATGCGAGCAATGAATGGATTTAGATCTGGAGTCAAAACACATCATATCATCAGGGGTGGCCATACAGTCGACGCCAAGGGTTTTAATGTTGATCGTGGGAGGTTTTAGGGTCTATCGGAAAAAGAAGGCATATAGCTGCCGCCTGACCTTTTTTTACTCAGGGCCGTTCCTAGTTTATACTAGGGTTCCCATGTCTTGATTTACTCGGGTGGTGTTTACTAAAACTTCAGTTTTATAAATCTCGCCGGGTGGCTCTGTTCTTACAGACCAAACTCGATCTCTGATTTATTTAAAATTCTGTTAGTAGACTCTTCATAGACAAAATTGTCGTCATTCCTAATATAGAGGAATGCCTACCACATACTCAGTATAAGCAGATTGAATATAGATGCATTTTAAACTTATTTGGAAATTGACTGAGTTAAAAAAAAGCGTGTTATAGATTTTCTTAAAGTTGAAAAGAAGTCATTTTTTCATTAGTAAACCTATCTCTTATATTAATAGAGTAATATTAAAAGAAGACATAATCTGAAACTGACGGATCAAAAATACTTTTTCTGCACTAAACAAACAATTTTTATACTATGCAAAACACTTAGCTTCTCATCTAGTGAAAATTCGCTAAACCCGAAATTGTCACGAGGAACAACATCGTTCTTAAAATGTGTCACTTCTTTGCATAATAAAATTTTAATTTTATTAACGGCTAAAACTCTTGACATTATTATCCTTTGGGTCTCTTTATAGGGCTAAAATAAAAAGGTTAATGGAAATCTTCTACTGGGTCACCTTTCATTTAGTGCTATCCTTGGGACATTTTTCATTTATTTTTAGATTTATAACCTTATTAAATTGATTATTTTTAAGAAATCATGGGGATTTGATGTGGCACTTTACATTTACTTTCCAACGTTTGGCCTTCGATCTATCTATTCTATATCTTCGGGGATCCGTACCCTATGAGGTCTGAACCTTCAATGAGCTGGGAGTATTCCATAGTGATATTTTTTGAATGTTTAATAATTTTGATTGATTCTCTAGTTTTTCAATAATTCTCGGACTGACGCTAGAATCTTGATTTCTTGTACATTTATGATTTTTATTCTTTAGATATGGTGGATATGGAGCATCCTGTCTCTTCCACATTCCGTTCACAAATAATTTTGGTTTATTTTAAGATATGATTTAAGACAAGAGATTAAAAGTTGCAAAAATTGTTATTATCAAAAAAAATAGATTTACAAACAAATCATTTGAAAAACAATATTCTGCTAAAAGACTCGCTATATCTGAGAAACCAATAAAGTAGTAAATTAAAAATTTAGACTTAAAATTTGTACAATTATCTTCTTAATCTTGGCGTCGCGACACCTATATTGGCAACGGGGTCGATTTTATTTCGGCTTTTAATAATTACAATTCACTTAAGTAAAAAGATCTGTTACCAATTTTTTTCTCCCATTAATATACAAGAAATCGATGTTAAATGAAACACTCTGTATAGCTCAATAACCAGTGTAGTGATCAAGATGATGCAAATAAAAAAATACCTTAGAAATAGACATTTTTTTAAACTAGACTTTTTAAAGTCTAGTTTAAAGTTCTTGAAATTGTTTTGTTTATTCTAGCGGTTTCAGTGGTGCCGGAGTCATTTTTATCTTGGCAGTAAACAATTAAATTTAACTCCATCAAATAAGCAATTTTTACCAAATTTTGATATCAGTTACGTGCAACAAGACAACCCGCTTGAATCCAACCCTGATCAGATTACAGTACCAAGATAAAATGCCAGGAATTGCTGAATTGTTAAATATCGTTGTTTATCTGTTTATCTGGACATTTTAATCTATTAGAAGATAACGCTCGAGTTTTTTTCTGAATTATATTTTTAACGTAAATTATCTTTGAGTACTGAATATTATCAAGAGTAGATACAAATCGAATGTTTTTAATTGTCATTTCTCGTACCTTATCAATTCATATCAGGATTTATCTTTAGAAATACTGTATATACTTACATCTCGTTAGAGTTTCAGTCATAGTTTTTTACTAGCTTTTCTTGAAACAAAACAAGTTAATGAGTATATTTATTATTATTTTATATATTTATTTTCATAGTAAAATAATTTAATTGGCTCAGTCGTGTAGGATTGTGCCTGTACAAGAAGTTGAGTGTAGTGCCTTTTAAACCGGAAACCCACATAACGGACTGGTGAATTTCAATACTTCAACAGGGCTGTCTGCAGTTTGTTATTTTGTGGGGTGTGTCGAGAGGAGGACGTATATTCTTTCAAGAAGAATCAAGGGGGCCAGGGTGTTGGTTGTCATTCAAATACTGGCTTGTAGCATTCCTCAGGGCCGTATATCCTCCAGGGTGCTTAGTGCAATAAATTAAAAAGAAAGCAGAAACTTCGTTTATGAATAAAATAATTTCTCCCCAAGAACCATACCTTATCCTAATTGAAAGAGACAACTTCTGTCAATACGAAGAATGTCCATTCAACGAAGTCGAAGAAAACTATTACTGCACTAACCATCTTAAAACCGAACAAGACTGCATTGTCAACATCATAAGAAAAAACGAGCCAAACAACTGCAGTGTCATTCCAGTCCACCTGAACCGCGAAATCGCTAACCCTCACCATATTCTCTTAAGCACCCCAAATCAAACAACCGTTATCGAAAATTATCTAAGTCAAAAACATCACAAGTTAGATGCAGACAGCTATTTAATAAATATTTCAACCACTTCCCATGTGTCCATTGGTGAAGAACTGTTATCTTCTGGAAATGAAGAGGTTTTACAAGCTACAGTTATTGAATTATCCCAAGTTAATGTGTCACTATTGCCCGAACGATCAAAAATAATTCAGTTATCAAACCTGGGGACTTGGAAGAAATCCAGCTACTCACTACAAGATTAAATACCCAAAACGAGATGAATGTTCTAGAGGCCTCCACAGAAGAAGATTCAGTACCTATATGGGTTCATGCAATTATACACCTCACCATCTCAGGTCTATTACTTCTGGGAGTTATCTGCTTCTATAGACTTTGCTATTCATATCCTTATCCTCGAAAGAAAAAAGATTCCAAGAAGATCGAAATGGAGATGCAAGTGCCTTAACGAACCAGTCCAACTCTTAGGCTCTATCTTCGTGGGGAGACGTTACGTGTCACAAGACAACCAGCCTGAATATAACCCTGACCAGATTACCGTACCAAGATAAAATGCGAGGAATTGCTGAATTGTTAAATACCATTTTTTTCTGTTTATATGGACATTAATCTATTAAATGGTAACGCTCGAGCTTTGCTAAATTATATTTTTACCGTAAATTATCTACTCTATCTATATACTGAATACTGAATTTTGTTTAATAGTCATTTCTCGTACTCTTCAATTCATACCAGGATTTATCTTTAGAAATACTATATATACTTACTTCGCTTTAGAGTTTAAGTCTTAGTTTGTTACCAGCTTTTCTTGAAACAAAACAAGCTAATGTATACATTCTTAAGTCCATATATTTATTTTCAAAGTAAAATAACTTAACTGGCTCGGTCGTGTAGGATTGTTCCTGTACAAGAAGTTGAGTGTAGTGGTGTGACTGGTGAATTTCAATTCTTTGACAGGACGGTCTGCAATTTGTTATTTTTGTGGGGTGTATTAAGAGGAGAACGTATATTCCTTCAAGAAGCATCAAGGGGCCAGGGTGTTGGTGTTGTCATCCAAATACTGGCTTGCAGCATTCCTCAGGGCCGTATATGCTCCAGGGTGCTTAGTGTAAGTTAAGAAGAAAGAAGAAACTTCGTTCATGAATAAAATAATTTCTCCCAAGACCCATCTTATCCTAAATGAAAAAGACAACTTCTATCAATATGAATAATGTCCATGCAACGAAGTCGAAGACAACTATTACTGCACTAACCATCTTAAAACCGAAGAAGACTGCATTGTCAACATCATAAGATAAAACGAGCCAAACAACTGCAATGTCATTCCAGTCCACGTGAATCAAGAAATCGCCAACCAAGTAACACTTCACAATATTCTTTTAAGCACCCCAAATCAAAAACGTTGCTGAAAATTGTCAAAGGCAAAAACATCACAAGTTAGATGCAGGCAGCTATTTAATAAAAATTTCAACCAGTTGCCAAGTAAAGTAATTTAACTTATCCCTGTTAATTCCCGAGCCAACGGCGTTAAATAAAATATCCTGTATATTAATTCTACATCTAAATTGAACAAAATGTTTTCGGAATCTAATTGGATTTGGAGTTTTTTCACCAGGCGTGTACCCTTTTTTATAAAAGTGACAGGTTTTCCTCTAAATAAACAATCTATAATTGAATTTGAAAGAGTCTACTACGCTTAAATTTACCTGCAGATTCACATGTTTTTGCTTACTTAGTATTATCAGGCATCAAATGTTGACGTGCATTAATAATGTATTACCATATCACCATTGATACGTCAACCACAAATAGAGATCAACAAACAATCCCACAAATGAATGCTTTTTAATCACAGATATTATAAGTGAGTAGCTCACAATAATATATAGGTGAGAAAATGCATTACATTGCGAATAACCAAAAAAATTTAAACGCTAAAATAAAACCCATAATCACATTACTTTTAAAAAAGCACTCTAGAAATGTTAACATTGATCTTTGTGATACTGAAGAATTATATTCCCTAAATATACTTTTAGTTCAACATATTTACCATCTATTTAACTTCTAATTTCTAAACTAGTTTGAAAGCTCTATACCTTGAACTAACGACTCAAGTTTAACTTCAGGTAATTGAAGTCCAATAATTTATTTCTATGGAGCTTTATTCTGATTGGTGGGGCACGGAATCCTATTAGTCGATAGATTCAGAACAATTTGTATTAAGAAAGGACACAACGAGTTTCCGGAGAAGTTCGAAGGAATCCAAACCTTTAATTAAATCTAAGAGGTCCGTGCTTCGCCGAAAACTGAGAACATTTGGATTTACAGACCTCCTCTGCCAAGATATTTCCTATAGCTAATAATCTTTAAGTTTGGTTCAAGTTTGCTACTGAAAACTTTGTCGTCACAAAGCTGAGATTCAAGGCTACACGCTCAACTTTAGTTATTGAATTCTTTTCTTGAAAACAGTGAGTTATATTTCAGTCTAAGCGTTGACTCTTTCTATTGGCCTTTATAAAGCTTGTTAAAAACGTGTAAAGGAAAAAAAAAGAAAAAACTCTTTATGTATAGCTGATTTTCTTTATTTTTCGGCCTATTCTATGTTTGCATACCTACAATGAGAAAAATAAATGTTATTTTGAACAGTCGCTTAAGCACTGATCCAGTTCAATAAATAAACTATTCAAATAAAGTGCACTACGTCCATTATTGTCAATTATCAAAAAGGCAAGTCCATGTCAATCAATCTAAATTTTCTTAATTGTAAACCAATTTTCTCATTTTTTGACAGAGAGACACTCAATTCTAGAGTTTAGAAAGAACAGTATAACAAATGTCTCCCTGCTTTCTTGTACAGGGTAAGAGATAAAGTACATGTAATTTTCATAATGTTTAATACTGTTGTGTAGCGAATGCCGGCTAAAAAAACTTTCTCTTAATGGTGCCTCAGTTAGGGGCTTATCTATAGTAATTTTCGGCACAGATACTTCACTATGCCGTTCGAGGTAGACACGATATTACACAAGTTTAGTAGAAAGTGTCGAAATTGTCAATTTTCACTAAAATGGCTTGTGGCAGGTTCTTAAAATGTATCAGAGATGTTGCCACATTTCCAAACTTCTTTTTCCTTTATAAAATGAACACGCATTTTGCTGCAATCTATTACTTTTCTAGGTTTAATTAAAATCGCAGAATTTGAGAGCTTAGGATAATGGGCTTTGTCATGTTATATAAAAACAGCATTTTTTAAACAATGGAAGAGTGCGAGGTCGTTTTTTTTTTAATCTCTAATGTTCTGAAATTATGTACCTGGGAGTAAATTTATTCTCAAAAATAAAAAAAGTAACAACTTTATTATACAGGGTGGTTGGTAATGAATGGGCCAAAAATCACTTCTAGATTAAACTCGTCAAACCAATGATATTGAGCCAAATATGCCTCATTAATGTCGCTCATTAATGAGATACAGGGTCTTAAAGTTTATATCTCGAAATTGTTATTTTTCTATTGTTCAAGCTGTTTTTAAGCTATAAACATAAAAACTGGTAATTTGGGAGTTTTCGGGGATGGAGAATACGATTAAATTCTATTTTTTCATGTAAAATGTAGAGGGCGCTTATTACACCTAATAAACTTGCTATTTCATGCCATAACTTTCTTGTTAGTACCATGTCATTATTTTTTATTGAAATTTGTGATAGATAGAGAATTTTGAAGAAAAAAAGGTATGCTATATTTAATTCGATTAAACGAACCGTTTTCGAAATATTTGCATTTTAATATTCTATTGCAAGTCAAATAGCGGGCTCAAAAACAGTTCCTTAAGAATGGAGTAGGCTATGGTTATAAAATGAACGTAGTCATAGATACTTCACGCACTAGTGTTGATATTCATTAATTTGAATAAAAGGTCTTTTAACGTTAATTTAAATCGTCATAAAAAATAACTTCTAGTAATTAATGAACATATGAATTGTATTTATGCTCAAGTAAATTTTAGCGGAACAAAGCGCTACCAACAATAATACCCAGTTAGAAGGAAGCCGGATCGACACATTTATTAAAGATTGTACTGTCGACTAGACAAAACAGAGAACTTTATTCCAAGTAATGCGTTATTTGGTAAATGGATTAAGAAAATGTATAGAAGTAAATGGTGAACATTTTACCGAATTGCTGTAGTGATGTTTTTCATTATTTGTTCGTGATAATAATAATAATAATAATAATAATAATAATAAATTACTTTTATTTAAAAAAATAAACAAAATAGTTTTATTCTTTAGTGACATAGAGATCAAAGGACAGGAAGAAAAGACCTCACTCTGGCGAAATCTAGCCAAGTGGCTACTCTTACTCAACCAGATGTGAGTCTGTCATCACTCCAAGCTAAGTAAATTATATCCTAAATATGGCGTCTTCGCTTGACAAAACTTTAAGTAACAGATTAATATCTATTTTTAATTTGCAATAAAACAAAAATTGAAAAGGAAGAAAAATCAAAATTGAAACTACGGCAAAACCACTCCATCCACCCCGCAAACAGCACGCACCCGGCCCACAACCAATCACCGCCCACTCCTTTGCTCACTTAGAAGGCGAATTTGTAGTTTATATTTAAATTTGTTTATGTTATATATTTTAAAACTATCAGGTAAAGAGTTGTATAGATTTATAGAGTTAAAAATAACACTTCTCTTAAACATGGCTGTCCTTTGTTTTGGAACAGTAAATTGATTTTTAAACCTAGTATTTCTGTCGTGAATCCGGCTTTTGGGAATGAACTTATTTTTTAATGAATCAGAGCTAAGAAGTATAGTTAATATTTTATGCACGAAGTTACCAAGGTGATGTATCTACGATTTTTCATATTAAGCCCTCCACATTCCGATATTTTTGCTGTGATATGATCATACTTCCGTAGACCATAGAGCAACATTTTGTATTTCCTGTATTCTGTATTTGTCGTTTTCGTACAAACACGGACTATAAATAAAATCATAGTAGGTAAAATTAATATTAAATATAAAATTAAATTAATAAAAGACTAAACTTTCGCATAGAATTTTTTTAGGTTATAGTGCAATAGATATCGTTTGCTTTATAAAACTTTAAGGGAGCCAAATGCCTTTTTAGAGAGATTTTTTATATGTTCGCTAAAACGCAGTTTTTCATCGACTAGTAGGTCTTAATTTTTAGCGCAAGAAATAAAAGTTAATGGAGTGTTATCAATTTAGACGTTTAACGTATTTTTTATAAGATTTCTTTTCTCTTTACTACCGATGCATAAAATCTTTTTCGTTTTTTCAGAGTTTAGATTTAGGTTGTGTTCCTCGGAAAGGGATTTTATTAGACTTAAGTCTTGACTAATGTTTTCGGCAGTTTGTTGTATATTAGACAGATTAAAAGAGTAATACAATTGGGTATCATCCGCGTATGCTTGCGTTTTACAATGCGCTGGGGATGTTATTATATCTATGGTGTAAATAAAAAACAGCAAAGGGGGTAGAATTGAACCCTGCGGCACTCCTGAATAGATGCCCTACGTACTGGATTCAGCGTTATTATATGTAATTTTTTGTGATCGATTGCTTAAAAACGACTTAATTAATTCTACAGCGCTGATGTTGAAGCCGTAATACTTTAGTTTAGAACATAATAGTCTGTGATCCAGCATATCAAACGCCTTCGAAAAGTCCAGTAGAATAAGTAGACTAACTAGTCCATTATCATATGCCCTAATTATATCATCCAGAACTGTAGCCAATGCGGTGGCAGTGCTAAAGTTTTTTCTAAATCCATTTTGGCAGTCAGGAATTAATTTATTTTGTGTAAAAAAGTTAAAAATTTGATTTTTGATTATTTAATATCTTTGAGATTGTAGGTAAAATACTAATTATTCTTAAATCAGAGAAACTTTGTGGTTTATTAGTTTTTGGAAGAGGTATTCCTATTTCTATTTTCCAGAGTTCAGGAAAATGGTTATTCTCTATAAGACTATTAATAATGTAAAGAATAATGTGGTCAATAAAAGGGCTACAATTAATACTATTTGGTCCTTGCGCAATTGTTTTAATATTGTGTAAGATAAAATGTATGTCTTCAACAGATGAGAGGGAAAATGTAAAAGCTATGTCACTGTTATGTGAGTTATTATAGTAAAAGTCGTCATTTGTCATTGCATTTGCTAGATACATTTTGTAGAAAAGACGCGAAATATTTATTAATATCTTCTGGATTAGATAAATTTATGGGTAAAATGTTAGATCTGTTGCAATGAAGATTTAAAGTGTTCAGAGCCTTCCATATTCTGGATGAGTTATTTTGTTAACTTATATTAGTTAGATAAAATTTCTTTGCTATTCTTACTGCTGAAACGGTTACGATCAAAATCAGTTTTGGTCTTTTATATTTTTGCCAAGCTTTATTTCTAATTAATTAATTAGAATTATTAATATTTAAAAAAGAAGCAAAATATCTCAAATTTATTTATTTTTTGCATATATGACAAAACCATTGACGTACATACATATATGTACTTAACTTGTTATTTTGATTCTTGTGACGCTGAATGACTATTTAGTGCATGAGAAGGTTTCTGTGCCATTCTCATTTCAAATGCAATGCTCATTCCTACAAGGGAAAGTTATATGACGCCTGTTTTAAATTATTGCAGAATCTGTGTTTAAATGCTTACACGTCTGCTTTCCAGTACCAATTATAGCCGGTTCTTTGAATAAATTTGCAATAAATAGACCCAGAATATATTTACGGCAGGCAAAAATTCGAATAACTGGGGAACATTGCGTTTTTTCTTGGCCGTTCAGCGTTAAAATTATTTAGGGTAAGGAATTCTCCCTCTCATTATCCCATTTTGTCCCTTTTCACTTTAAATTAAAAATGTATTTGAGGAACATGACATTATTTAAGACGAAGCGATTGAAGATGGCAACACATTTTTATTTCTTTAAACAATACATGAATATACAGAGAGGAATCTTGGATAAATTTATTTCTTAAGTAAATTAATTATGTTATTTTTAACATAATCTTTTAGTTTCTAGTTTGATATGTCGACTTAAGTCTTTTACATAGGAGGTTTTAATTTGCATTTTGAGATAAAAATAGATAATATGAAGCGGTGTAGAATATTTTAACTTTATACTTACCGCAAAAAGAGATTAGGATTCATTAGATTTGATTTGAGTACCATCATCACAAGTTAGAAATTGCGGGCCTCCATAAATAATAATACCATCTTGAATAAATTTTACTAATACTTAGCTGTGACAGATCTGTAGGGTAAAAGTTCAGCGAATTTACTAATGTAGACCGTTACTACTAAAATATTTGAACGAGCCAATGAATGGCCCAATATAGTCTAGGCCAAAGTTCTTTGATATCCATGACGGTTACCTTTAAACTTGAAGGAGGTTTTTGCTTTATTTTATTCTGAGCACAAATTCTACAAGAACTCTCAATTTTGGCCACTGATAACAAGCGGGGACCTTAGAAAATGTCTTAAAAATTCCAACATGGCATGCAGCTGGGTTCTCATGGCAACAATGTAATACTTTTTTCGCCTATCTTTGAGAACGACACTTTTCCAGAAGCTGGAATGATCTGGAAAGTTAGAATTAGCTAACTTACCGAATTTATAGTTCCCCATTGGCCAAATATCTATTTTTCAGGGTGAAATTCTAATCTTCCGAACATTCCGCGGTACCAGTACGTCATATATTGAGACCTGTCACTGAAAAAATCCATTAGTAATGTAAAAATGTTCGCGACTGAAATATCTGAGCATTGTGCGGAAAATCAAATATTATTAGGGTAGTTGGAAATGCTATACATACGGCAAAGCAAATTCCCTCCTCTCTGAATATTTTTGAATAAAAATATATATTTAGCATTAGATTTGGATCTGTTTCATTATTTAAGGTTAAGGTAATTCGTAGCGAAATTCACATTTTCTTTGATGTCAAGCCATTTTAAAAAACAGGCACGTCACTGACAAAATTAAAGAATCCGAATAACTCATTAAAGGCTTTAAGAGCTAAATATATTAAATATATGTGTCGAAGATAAAAAACACAGGTTAAAAAACCAATACTTCTTGACATTCTTTTTCTGGAAAATGTAGGAGGCACATTCAATGCAGCATACATTATTTTAGCTGAAATTTGATATATTTACCAAATGTTTTTTTTTAACGTCTATAAAGCTTACTAAATGCGGTAATTAAAACAATTCTCAGGGGAAATCCCAATTTTTGTTTTATTTATTTATATATTTTTCTTAACTGAAATGTGATACACTGACGAAAAATTTTTTTGACTTTGAAGCCTTCTGAATGTGGAACTTAAAAAATCCTGCGGAAACTCTTATTTTTTATTTTATTTATTTATTTATTTGCTTTTCAACTTTTTTTTAGCTGAAATGTAGCATATTCACAAAATATTTTTTTTGGTTTCTATTAAGTCTCCCGAATGTGGCAATTAAAAAAATTATTCTATGGAAACTGCCAGTTTTTTTTGTTTCTGAGTTATCCACCATAAAAATGTTCAATATTACTATTCATTATTTTCACCCTGCTTTTTCTAAGACTTACTGGTTAATACATTCCCTCATTAGCAATGGCTAATAGTCACCTTCCAAAAAAACTAAAAATATTCATTATTTGCTATAATGAAAAATATTGGAACAAAAATTAAAAACTTCAATTAGTGACTAAAATAATTAATCGCTGCAATAATAAACAAAAAACGTAAAAAATTCAAAGAGATTTTCAAAATTTGCCGTCTTGTTCTTTTTCTTTTATTAAAGAGAATACTTCAAATTAATAGTCAGAATTAACAAGTGGCAAATTATGGTGAATAAAGACCAAATTTTCAGCGTGTGCCGGAAACAGACGATTTCGTTTGTTTTCTTAAACCAAACCAGCTTCGGAAAACAGCCTCTCACTAAAAACGCTGCTGCAAGGAGCTGAAAGGTATGTTTTGGCAAACTTCATCAAATTGGGATAGTGTTTTGAGTTAGCCGATCACCAAGTTACTTGCCTTTTTCCCTTCACCACCACGAGAAATTTGAAGCCGGTACAACAAACAATCAGCAAACTTATTATTTTCACTACGACGAAATATTGACAAATTGGCGATCTTTATTTTACCGATGATACGTTTCAATAGATTTTTTACGATATATGTTATATACTATACAAAGTATAATAATTAATAAAATAAAAAAAGTAATATTAACCAATAATTTCACGCAAACTACGCAGCAAGTAAACTAATTTCGGTAAACAATGGACAATCACCGCTTCATGCGCTAAGCATGATCTCTGAGGTTGAGATAATCGGTTTCGGAGGAAAACCACCCGAACTGTTCCGATCGCGATGGCCGGATATCCGGCCTCGTAGTTCGCCGAATATTGGGTATCCGGTATCGGGCCACACAGCTATCCGTTTCATCTCTAATAACTATAACATTGAGTAAATTACCTAAATTATTTCATTCTCACTGTTTTTTTATTATTAAGTATTATATTTTTTTACGCGCTTTATATAATATACCTGAATATAAAACGTTACATATTACTTTAAAATATAATTCTTATCCATACGTAAATAAAGAAATATATGTTGAGTAGCGCCTCAGATGTCATATGTTGTGTTTGTATAGTATCAGTATCTGTGATGTTTAATTCACATTTCTGCATTAATATTTAACAGCCACTGCCATACTTGGCTTTAACTTTGTGCTAACCCGGGGCGGATCCACCTAAGTAAAATATTGAATATAAGGGGTTTTAATTTTTTTGGTTAACAATCTACTCATTTAAGTTTTACTTAACAACTTTCTAGACACAAATAAAAACACAGTTTTATTGCAAAATTTCTAAATTTGAATAGTTGGCGCTGCTTTAATTGATTGACACCTGCAGGTTACGTTATCAATACAAAAATAAAAACCCTGCATTTGCTCATCGCGTTTTTTGTTATTTAACTTTGCACGAGGATTTTAATATAAAAAAGTGTAATTAAATCAAATAGTTCGCATTATTCAAACAATGCTGATATTTTAACTGCCGAGTCATTATAGAAAGTTCCACATTTATAGAACAAAAAATATTTTGCGAATATATTATATTTCGTCTGAAAGAAAGTTGAGCCAAAAATGCTTTAGTTTCAATAATTTTTAGGGGGCAAAGTGGCGCGGACCGTTAGAAATCAATTAAACCACTTGGTTGGAAAAATAACCTTAAATCCTTAAACCGAATAAATACCTTATAAAAATAGAATGGGCAGGGTAGAAATTTCAAGACGCAAATACTTGGGGACTTAAAAGAATTTCATTATTGAACATTGTCATAGAGTTGCAACTTCGAAGTTATTTAGTAAATTCTAAGGGGTGATGCGATGCCAATATTGGTGGTTTGCCACTTACCTCTAATATTCGCTGCTTGCGATCTACACATTCTCTAAGCTGGCTAACTTATGAAGGTATTTTCATCTTTTCTTGCCATGTAACATATTAAAGCAAACAAATAAATAGTTTCGTAATTCAGCTCAGCTCAGTATATATACAGGTAGGATTTAGAACTTTTGGGCCCTAGGTCATAAAGTAAGTAGGGCCTCATTGCCTCCAGACAGTCTGTTCCTTGTTTTCTTTACAAAAGAACATATATTTATTTAATAACGCTCCTGTATTTCTTCTGTTAAAAGGTATAAAGAAAACAATAATAAGACAATTAAACTCACATGAGCTTTGATTTATCTTTGTGATGCAACTAAACATAAGAGCATATCCAATTTGTTATACGTTTTCAAACAAAATGCTGGAGAATAACTTGGGTCACCCTTAGGTGCCCTTTAAAATGAGACAGGAACTTGTGTTCTCTTTTGCTTTACAGAATTCGACTATATGTTGTATATAAAACTACACAAAACAAACCTTTGAGAATTGTCATTGATATTTTGGACAAGGGATAGAATAGTCTCTGAAGTGGCAGCTTATAGAAGGGAAATAAAAACTGATGATTAATATTACATTTTCATGACCGTTCAATTCATAATAACCCCTGAGTACAAATTAACAGAAGCAGATACATGCTCACTAAACCTTTGCGATGCGATAAGATAGGTTTCAAGTGTATAGGAGCGTCATTAGTAGGTCACGTTTAAAAATTAAAAAGACTGGAAGCCATGCAAGTAGCGGTCGGCCAAGAGACAATTAAGCATAAAATGGATTCTTTACTATATCTTGCAGATAATTAATAAAAGTATGTGGTATACAAATTTTGCGCCAGAACATATGAAGACTTTTAATCAATAATAAATGAAGATCCAAACAACTTTCAGAGGACGAACCGTATTGATCTGGAAGGAATGTGTTTGAGTAGCCGGACAGATGTGCATGTTTTTGAAAATGACATCGTTGGACAAAATTATCAGCAGTTCAAAATGTCATAGTTATCATTCCCTGGGCAATTGAACCGTATTGATCTGGAAGGAATGTATTTGAGTTGCCGGACAGATGGGCATGTTTGTGAAAATGACATCGTTGGACAAAGTTATCGGCAGTTCAAAATGTCATAGTTATCATTCCATGGGCAATTGACGATAATTTTGTGTTTTTGAACTATATTGCTCGTCCACATCCTCGTTTTCC